>JAIUZE010003886.1:0-10474 GCA_022085475.1 Heliosperma pusillum
TCCCACTTTGAGTCGTTTTTACAAATGATACGGTTTGAGCACTATTTTGCCTTGTGCTTTGTATTCTCATTCCCTTGGCTACCTTCCCGTTCGTAAGGCTGGAATGTCGGAACGGAGAGTTATCCTACTGCTTAAATGCATGTGTTAGTGGGCATACGACGACGTTGTTGGGAGTTGAACGCTATGCGTTGTTCGACCCGGCCGTCAAATGTTGTATACTTGCGAGGTGGTGTTATTTGCATGTAGCGTACCGCATGTTATGAGGCTTGAGCTGTTTTTTCCGCCTCTTTCGTGAATTGATCTACCGAATTTGGGGTACTCGGCATTTATTATTATAAGCCCGAGTCTTGGATGCGAAACGTTTTATCGCATGTCGAATCGGAACCCGTTTATTCCGAGATCCTGGCCAGGTTTAGACTAGGACCGGATATTTATTATCGTCGTGCTACCAGGAGGAAATTAGTCTACATAACGCGAAATGCTTTATCGTGTGTTGCGTTCCGGGAAGTGCTTTATCCGTGATGCCCTTTTAATGCATACTTGCCATGTACACGATGCTAGTGCCTTTCATTTACCCGTGAGAATTGTCGTTTTGTTTCGTTGTCTTTGATGCGTGATTTCATAGTTTTATTTCATGTCATTGCATGACTTGGCATCGTCAAGGTCTTGGTTCGTGAATGGATGATAATATGTTGGATTTATTGTGGTCATCGCATGACTTGGAATGGTATGTTTGTCGAGTCTCAATCTTATCAATCTTATACCGCTAACGGTGAGATGCAAGCCCTAGTGAGCGTATTCGATTGCCTAAGAGTGTCTATCCCGAGTCTTTGAATAACATGATGGTTACGGTTTTGATTTCCACATGATCTCATCATTATCTATAGAATTGCCTATCTATTCTTATCGCAACTCCCATGTATATATATATGCATGCTTTACTTTTGTATTTCCTTATATGTACGTTAAAGGTGATATGGCTGGGAGAACCCGGAGTTACTCCCCACTGACTGTGGCGTTCATGTTTTTCATGAATGAACAGGTTGCTTGCTTGGATGCCTTTTTGGATATGATGTTTTGGGGTTCGGGTGTGATCTAGCGGGCGTTGTCCCTGGAAGATTAACCTCTAGACGATTTTAGCTTATTTGCTAAACCCTTGTTCTTTGTTAACATTTTGAGAGACTCCGTCTCTTTGTTATTTTCCGCACTTAGTTGTAATATTTTGACACTCCTCGTTTTATTTAACTTGCATGTATAAAAGTTTTTTAAAAAACTACCTATTTCCGCAATATAATTCACATGCTTGTTTGTTTATTATTTCCGCATTCGCGAGGGTTGTCACAAAATTATGCGCACAAAAACATACATCTCGTGATCTAAGGAAAAGACGACACATTTGTGCGTGATGATGTGACATGCCACACAAGGAGCCTACTCACAACCTTATGAAGACCGGGTATGAATGCACCGGCTTAAAGGAAGTTCTAAGTCTCACATGTAAGTAGTTATGCCGAAATCTAGGTCTAGCCTACGATCTACTTGGTCTCACAAGGCGATCTATGATCTTTAGGTCAAGCCTTACTTTCCGGGTGTCTAACTAGAAGGTCACAAGGCGCAAGCCACTAGGAAGGGGAAGACACGACTAAGAAAAAATCTTCATTGAGGTATCATGTTCCCTTCCTATACCACATTTCTTTCAAAATATGTACAAACTCAATGCAAACAGAATTAAGATAACAAACAAATATTCATAAGTGACGAAATGCAATTCTAAATTCTAGAAACGATTAAATAGATATGCAACAATTGTCGAAACTAGCAGCACATAAGCAACACACAACAAGTTCCAAAAGGAACATCCTCATCAACAATTCTCGTCCTCCTCCATATTAATAAAAAATAAAATAAAAGAGCGGAAAAAGGAGACAATAGTTGGAAAGAGTGTACCAACCGGTCTTCTATTCTCCTATTGTTTCAAATGTTCCATGTGTGCCTACATCGCTTGTTAGACAAAAAACATATATATACAATGCAATGTTTATGTTTTTTAAATATTTTTCAATTTTTTTGGTAGTTTTTGGTTGAAATACTCAACATATATATACAAAAGATTTATAAATATGCACAAATGATCTTTCCCTCCCCCACACTTAGACCGGACATTGTCCTCGATAAGATGGAAGGCAAGCGTACTACACGCGTGGTGGGTTTCTGGGGTCGGGAAGAGGGAGTTGGAAATGATCCTAGAGTAGTATCAGACGACAAGGTTTCGAATGCTATTAGTAGACTCTTTACCCCCGCCCTTAAAGGAATTACGCCTAGATATACACTTCCAAAAGGCATTCCTATGCATCTTATCTTCATAGGTTTGCCCGGGTCGGTACCCACCCCCTCCATGGGTTTTGAGACCAAACCGCTCCCTAAAATTAGAAACGGATAACGAGCAAGTGTTTCCGCAAAGTTGAAATTGTCTGAAAGTATCGTAAGGATTGTCCCCGAGGGAACTATCACCTAGGACACAAAAAGTTGCGAGAAACGCACTCGCTAGAGCCGGGTAGGTTTCACACTCAACATTAAAAAAACTAGAAAGGTAGAGTGCACTCGCACAAAGTTTGAACCTCCGTATTGATTCGTATCCTAACCATGGTTAGTCCGCAAGCCCATCTAGTAGGTTCCCATTTTCTAGCAACTAACTTGTTAAATAATTTAAGTTGAGTTTTCTCGGCAGAAAAGACTTGAAAATCATCGTTAGAAAAACGAGGGTTTTGAGGTCTTACCGTTGCTCAAGAGGTTTCACCACCAGATATCATTGCCCTTTGTCGTTTTGTTGTCATAATTCACCTTTCTCGGCTCTAGTAGAATGTTAACGCTCCAAAAATGGAATCTCAGATGCCCAACTTCGAATCATTAAAAACTTGATAATACTGTCACCAAAGTCGTCTCAAACTGACCTGCAAAGAGTAAATAACCTTAGAATTCCTCTCTATGTAACTTAAAGTTGAAGGTATATCATTGTAGACGAAGGGTAGTTTCCGGATAAAATTTTCAAAAGTTGCAAAGTTGGGTTTTTAAGTGGGGATCTGAAAGGGTAAGTAGAGAGGAGTGTGTAGGTGAAATTTGGGGTGAATTTGGTGAAGAAAAGTGTGTAAAAGAGGAGCTTGAAGGTAGTGTTTTAATGGAGTTTATGGGTTTTGTGGCAGTGAGAGATGAAGTTTTGTAAAAATAAGAATGAAAAAAAATTCTGAAATGGTGGGTAAGTGAAGCCAAAACGGGAGAAATATTTGAGGTAGCCACCGAGTGAAATTTCACCAGGTCGGGTGAAACTTCGCCCGGTCAGTTGAAATTTCACCCGCCGGCAAATTTTTTTTCCCTGGTGATTTCCTTCAGTTTTATCAATGAGGCCGTTGGGCGAAATTACACCCGACCGGATAAAATTCCACCCGGCCAGGTGAAATTTTACTCGATCGAGCTAAATCTCGCTTTCCGGTCAAAATTCGCATGAGAATGAAAATCTCAAAAAGGTTTCGCCCGGGAAATTTCTAGGAGGAGCGAAATTTCACCCTCTCCTAATTCTTGTCCAATGTGAAGAACGGACAAGGGACCGGTCCGTCATCAACCCAACACAAATAGTCATTCTTTGAAAGCAAAACATCATCTCGCCGCACAATAATTCCGACCCCGTCCCAAAAATTGTCGTAAAAACGTTATGTTCAACCTTGCTTGCTCAACACTAAACACGATTCCTACGCAAAAAGTGAAGAATATAGCCACGCATAAAATCCAATGGGAGGTAAAGTAAACTAGTATCAAAGTTAATAACCAAATGCACAAAAGTTATATAATTGAAATATGAAAAGAAGAATATGTACACGGTGGTGGTTCTTGAGGGACTCCACCAAACCTTAGTTAATAATTGAAAATAGAATAACAACATAAACATTAAAGGCAATTAAACATGTGAATCATAATCATAAATAACCACACAAACAATTAATCATACAATCAATCATTATATCATGTTAATAATTCACTTTCTATAAAAATAGTTAAAGAAAAACACCTAGTTACCTTTTTAGCGCAATAAATATAGTGCTACACGAGTCCTTTTCCATAATGCCCAAAAGAAAGACATATTCTCCTTCATCTTCTTTTTACCCAATAAATATAGAAACCCTAAAGGTATGTCTAAACTTCATACAATCGATACCCTTAAAAATCCTTTGAATATAATATATTGTAGAAGTAAGAGTCATGATTATAAATATATAATTTATATTTGATTTGGATGAAAAAAGTTGCATGACGAAAAGAGAAGAGAAAGGAGGGCTGCGGCAAAACCTACGCACAATTGAATTTAATGACCAACCTAATTACTTGCTTAGGGTTTTATGTATAGAAGAGGGTTTAAGGGGGCTTTTGATCCATTATCTCACAAGATGGATAATCCAATTACAAATTGGGTTTAGTATAATTAAAATGCTCGAAAAATGGATATAAAAGAAGTAACTATTAAATTAAAATAGTACAATCGTGCACGGATATTTTAACTCATCCAAATTAGGTAAAAATGGGAAATAACATAATAGAGATCGCAAGCGTTAAATACGAAATAAATAATTAAACTCGAAAAATAATTAATTTAATAAATAAATTTCAGAATAAAATTATTATAAAATACGGGGTGTTACAAATACTTTTCCAAATTTTCGCAATCAATACAAGCGCATAATATACGTGTCTCTCCTTTTCTTACTGCATTCTCCACAACACATCTCACAAATTTCTCTTTCACCAAATTCCGAAATTTAGGAGTTGAGCGTTTTATATTATACATCCAACTTCGATCCATGTCTAAAAAAATAATACCTCAAATTAGTTTAAAACATATCAATAGCAAATGGGTTAATAATGTTAGATAACATTTTGTGTTAGGCATATCACTCATATGTAGTGTTAGGAAATGGTATTGAAACTAAACTACGGAGTATTTTTTTACAGCTCGTCTTACTTAAGATGGACCTTATTCGGCATAAGCTGAATACGGATAGTGCCCCTTTCACAATATGCAAGTGGGAGGGCAAGTGGGGGGATCCATTTACCCTCTACTTATCTCCCACTTGCACATTGTGGGAGAGACACTATCCGTCTTCAGCGTGTGACGGATAATGCCCGTCTTCAATGAGAATTTGTGATTTTTTTAACAGAAAGAGTCAATTATATTTTTTTATATCAAGCGATTTACAAGTTTAATTTTCTAGAATGCACTACGATTTTCCAAAGTTAGTACCACTGGCCAAACATAGCATACCAAACTTTACATTACATCCAGCTTTTGGAGTTAAAAAAGCCCTTATATTAATTAGAAATTTTAAGATCAGGATCTTTTAAGTCTTAAGTTACACGAATGTGATCTAAAAAATTCGGAGAATCTGGTAAAGCCTTGACCCTTGCTAGAATGTTTGTGTGGTCATGTCGAAATGTTCACGAAGTTTAAGGGCTTAATTAAAATCACAGCTCAAAAATTGAACAGTTGGTCTTCCTTCAGACGGACCATTTTGGATGAAGCAATAAGACGGGATTTTGTAACCACTTTACAGTTAGATGTAACCACTATTGAAAATAATTTAATATAAGTTGTGGTTACATTTTATCAAAAAGTGCCAATATAATTCCGTTTTATTTTTCAGACGGAAATGGTCTGTCAAAAATAAGAAATTTGCAAAAATTGAAATGTTTGAGCATAAATTTGCTTAGTAAAGAATGCTTAGTAAAGGAATTTCCTTTGACAAGAACAAAAACATGGTGGATACACCGAAATTGCAGTACTATCCGATATATTAGTCCATAAAAATAATATCAAGGCAAATTGTGTAGACACATTTAGTAAGTTTTGCTTAAAACAGACGCTATCCGTATTAAACTTTTAAACTTAAGATGGGTCAAATTCCACCACATGTTAGTAATTTAGGTAGCACGAAAATGGACACGGACACGGACACGAACACGACACGGACACGTGATACGGCATCTCGTGAAATTTAGGACACGGGACACGGCAATTAAATTTAATAAAATATATATTTTATAGTTATAAATAACGTACAATTTTATTTTTATATTGATATTTGATATTAAATGTAAATAATTGAAGGTAAAATTTGACTTTGACTATAATTTATTCTCATTTCCCACCCAATTCTTCTTCTAATCAATCTCTTTTAGTCTTTCAATCTCTCATTCCTTATTTATAGGTGTCCGTGTGTCCGTGTGTCCGACACGTTGTCCGACACGGGACGGCTAGGTAGGAGGAGTGTCCGTGCTACCTAGTTAGTAATAAAGACAAAAAAATTGGAACTCCCTGGGCAACAATTGGGGTAATTTGGTATGTATTTGATCCGCCTTAAGCTTAAGATGAATAAGATCCGTCTTAAATGAGAATGAGAGTTTGTGTAGATACAATAGAGATTAACATTAGAACATAGATTGCAAACATAACATAAGTAGAAGCTAAAAATTAAAACTTTGTGTAATAACAGAAATATTATTAACAATAATAAGTAATCGTAATAAATAAGAATAGTAACAGAGAAGGGGGAGGATCTAACAACTAAGCTTGCCTATCATCTAACCACACGACAGACATGGATGAATGGATGATCATAAAAGAAGAGGAAAATAAAGAAAAGGAAACATCAAGTGAAGATAATTATTGGGTTTTTCTACATAGTACACTTGTATTTTTCCGAATTCTAATGGTACCCCTAGTTTTTTCAAAATCTACATGATACCCATAAAGTTAATGAAAACCTCTCAAAATACCGATAATGCACTAATCTGTATGTTTTAAACGTTTATATTATGCACTTTTCATTGATCTTTTGACAATAATTTTGCATGACGTTATCATAAATATCCTTTAGACAATCATAAACATATTTTCTTTGTAAAAATTAATTGTTTTAAAACTCGGTTTTTAGCAATTTACTAAGTATAGGGGTACCAGTGATAATTTTAAAAACTAAAGGGAACCACGTAGAATTCGAAAAAACACAGAAGTACCATGTAGAAAAACCCATAATTATTCAAACACTAATACCGGATATTTTGGCAATATTCGGTTTTCATTGTGCATATTGTTATTTTTGGTCAAGATTGTAACTACTGTATTCTAGGCTAGAAATTAGGAGCAGTCAAATCAATTAGCTTGATTCTTTCCTAGTTCTAAGCATCCATTCCTTGTATAAAGCTCATGTTTCCTGTGAATGCCAAACACACAAAAATAAAAACAAAAAGATCTTCTTCTTTCTCACGTTTACTTTATGGTATCAGACCAGTTCATGGTCTTGTGTTAATTTTTTTTTCTTTCTCTCGTATCATAATGACTGACAAGTCTCCGACTCCCACGAATCCCATCTATGCTCTTCACCATCATGACGGTACTGGAGCAAAAATTACCCATGTCGAGCTCCGTGGTGCCAACTATGAAGAATGGGCTAAAGGTTTTCGAGTTTCGCTGGGAGCGAAGCGCAAGTTAGGATTTATCGACGGAACCGTCAAGCGTCCGGCTTCAGGTTCGGCAGACATGGAGGATTGGATGTCGGTAAATTTTCTCATTATGGCTTGGATTTTTAATACTATTGAATCAAATTTAAAATCTACAATTTCTTATCGTGATACCGCTCAAGAGTTATGGGAGGATATACGAGGTCGTTTTTCGGTTGGTAATGATGTTAAAATTTATCAACTAAAATCAGAAATTTCTGATTGTCGTCAAAAGTCTGATGAGTCTATCATGCTTTATTATGGTCATCTCAAGAAATTGTGGGACGGTGTTAATGATTATGATGCTCTACCATCTTGCACTTGTACTGGATGCAAATGTAACATCTCTGTTAAACTCCGTCAGCGACGGGATGCGGACCAGGTCCGTGAATTTTTGATGGGTCTTGAGCCCTATTATGCTACTGTTCGATCAGGTTTGTTGGGGATCGAGCCTCTTCCTCCCATTCAAAGTGTGTATGCTCGCTTAATCCAGGAAGAGGAGGTTCGTGCTTTTACCCAACGTCAACAAGAGGCTGCTGCTCCTATGGCCTTCGCTGTCAAAGGTCATCAGTTGCGGAGTTCGAACAACAGGGGGGGTTCTCGGCCTCTTCTAACCTGTTCTCATTGTACCAAAACAGGTCATCTCGAAGATAGGTGCTGGGAGAAACATGGATTTCCCGAGGGCAAGGGTCCGAAGCGTTCCGGAGCACAAACAACAACCAAAGCTAATGTCGTTTTTGGCGACTCTTCTGTTTCCACTAACCATGTCCGCCTAAATGGTAAGGCTTTTTCTACATGGATCGTGGACACTGGGGCTTCACATCATATATGCTGCGATGAATCTTTGTTTTATTCTCTACGTTCTATTCATCCTATTACTGTCGGGTTGCCTAATGGAACTGGTTTGGAGGCTACGAAGATTGGTTCTGTTGAAATTAATGAGAACTTATCTCTTTCTAGGGTCTTATTTGTTCCCACTTTTACTTGCAATTTGTTGTCAGTTCCGCAATTGTTGTCATCTCAAAAATTAAGTATACAATTTACTAATTTTGCTTGTATGATACAGGACCTTGCCTCGAGGATGACGATTGGTGTGGGTGAACTTTCGGACGGTCTTTATTCCTTAAAGATGGGGGGACAAACTCGTGTTAATATGGTCACTAGCAAGGACGATGTCGAGTTATGGCACAAGCGTTTGGGTCATCCATCTTTACCAGTTATGGAGCACTTATCTCATGTTAGTAGTTTCAAAAATAAATCTAGTGTTGCCGGTTGTGACATTTGTTTTCATGCGAAACAAACCCGTAACAGTTTTCCGTTAAGTGACAATAAAGCTGGTGATTTATTTGCTTTACTTCATTGTGATGTGTGGGGACCTTACAAAGAAAATCGTGCTTGCAACTCCCGTTATTTTTTAACCTTGGTTGATGATTATTCTCGTGGGGTTTGGGTTTTTTTACTGAAAACTAAAGACGAAGTACCACGTCGCATGTTGGATTTTTTTGCGTTAATTGAGCGTCAATTTCAAAAGAAAGTTAAAATTGTAAGGAGTGATAATGGAACGGAATTTAACGGTCTTAAGCATTATTTCCGTCTCAATGGAATAATTCACCAAACATCCATGGTTAAAACTCCTCAACAAAACGCTCGCGTGGAACGCAAACATCGTCATGTTCTTAATGTTGCTCGTGCCTTATGATTTCAAGGGTGTTTGCCTATCGATTTTTGGGGAGAGTGTGTTCTCACTGCAGCTTACTTAATTAACCAGACCCCCTCTCGAGTACTTCATGGTAAAACACCTTTTGAATTGCTTTATGGAGAGTTGCCTAAGTATGACCCTATAAAAGTTTTTGGTTGTCTTTGCTATGCGAAAAATCTTAGTCCTCGAGATAAATTTGATAGTCGAAGCCGTCGTTGTATTTTTCTTGGCTATCCTTTTGGGAAGAAGGGGTGGCAACTGTTCGATCTTGATACCGGTACCTACTTTCAGTCACGTGATGTTCGTTTTATTGAGCATATTTTTCCGTTAGCATATCCACATGAGTTACAAAAATTACATTCTCTATATGCAAATGATTCCAGTGAGGACATTATTCCATATGATGAAATGAACTTGATTGCTCCACTTGTACCTACTTTATCCTTGGACCCCTCCACTTCTAGTAATCATGAAGCTGGAAGTAGTTCATTAGTGAGGGACACTCTGATTTTGGATAGTGCGGGTACAGGAGAGCAATCAGGAACTGCTGGTACTGGGTCAGTTGATGCTACGGGTGATACACAAACAGTGACTGCTTCGGATGAAACCTTGGGTGCAACAATTGATGGGTCACACGAGAATATGGCTGAATCGGACCAGTTAGGGCGTGGTAAACGGATCAAGTTTGCTAATGTTCGTAATAAAGACTATGTTCGCCACGATCTTATTAACACGACTATTGTCCCTTCGACCGACGCGACCTCCGACACTTCATCTACATCACTTGATTCCTCAGGTACTCCTTATTCCATAGCCAATTTTGTTAATTGTACGACTTTTTCTGTTGCACACCGAGCTTATCTTGCAGCTATTACTAACGAGACGGAACCTACTTCCTTTAAGGAAGCTGTTACTAACCCGAAATGGAAGAAAGCTATGGAAGAAGAGATCGACGCCTTGGAGCTCAATAATACGTGGACAATTGAGAACCTTCCCCAAGGGAAAACCGCTATTGGTTGTATGTGGGTATATCGCATTAAACACAAATCTGATGGCACGGTTGAACGATATAAAGCTCGCTTAGTGGTTTTTGGTAATCGTCAAACGGAAGGTATCGATTTCAATGAGACTTTTGCTCCTACTGTCAAAATGGTTAGTGTTCGAACTTTTCTTGCCGTAGCAGCTATTAAAAAATGGGAGTTACATCAAATGGATGTACATAATGCTTTTCTT
>JAIUZE010003887.1:0-49339 GCA_022085475.1 Heliosperma pusillum
CTTTTATGTTATTCATGTTTAATTAAAATCGACATTTCGTGGCTGGGAGAACTCGGAGTTACTCCCCACTGACTGTGGCTTCCGTGTTTATATTTAATGCGGTCGAACAGGTGGTGATGCATATTTTGGGGTACATGACGAGCTAGCGAGAGAAGTATTTACCTTGGACCTATATTCGGTTCATAGTTTGTATATTATTATATACACTTTTATTTCCGTATTTATACGGGAGATATGTCTCCCGTCTTGTATATTTCTTTTGTAGAATATTATTTTCGTTTTGTAATGACCTTTTTATTTTATGACCCCTTCGTTTTGTACTATCTTATTTCTTTTATGTATTTAAATAATTTTTTTTTTCTTTCCGCAAATTTGAGGGTGTCACAACAATAATAACACTTAAAATAAAAATCCTTTTGTGGTTGTGAAAGATTTTGTTTGTTTGGCTGCGAAGGATGTCAAGGTACCATATCTGGGGGGTGCATGGCTTGCGAAGCCTGTTTCAGAGGTAGTACCTCTTGAGGTGGACTATGTTCCAGGGTTTGTATATAGCATTTTGTCTAAGCTTGGTTCTGATGTTCAAAAATTAACAATAGCAATGGCAGTTTATCTGCTTTTGAACAACTTCTCCGAATTTACATTCAGAAGTTCTGATGGGGAGGAACGCATCGGAAAAAATCGAACCACTTGTGTAGCAAAAAAATTCATAAGCATGCCTAAATTTATGGGAGGACTGGGTATCCGCAACATTGTTGTTACGATTTCAAACAAAATTGCATTTTTATATGTTTGGTTATGATGTTGTGCTTGTTAATAATGATGTGTCTCTCGATCTAGGAGACATTGGGTGCTAGCAGCGATCATGCCGACCAAGAAGAAACTCATCCGTAGTTGTTGAACTCATGCGCTTGATCTTTTTTGCACTGCCTCCACTCTCTGCTATTCCATCGGTACTATATTGGATGTCGGTAGTCTCTATATTATACTAACTACATTGTTATACCTTGTTGTGATTAACTCCTTGTGTGAGGATTCCTTCATTACCCTTTGTTTGCATCGTAACTCCTTATGTGAGCAATGAGTCTTCCTTGCTTCATTACCTATTATTTGCATTGTAACTCCCCACCCCCACCCGGACGGATTTAGGATCTTATGGATCAATCCTAACCTGTTCTTAAACACGACCGAACCAAACCGTCCTCATCAAGAGTCCATCTACATTGACAAGAAGGCCGGGTATAGATGCACCGGCCATTAGAGGGTCTACCTTACCATATATGTAGCTTACCAATGTCAAGATCAAGTCTATTTTGTCCAAAAATCCATCCCTCAACCACTCCAAAAATCAGTAGATTTAGAGAAACATAAGCTAAGAATTTTTGACAGGAAGAGATATGTTAGTACAGTTGACCACTATCGATCTGATTTGATGTACTATGTACTGTACAAACCATTTTGATACAAATCCAACTGTATAAAACGGTTTTACATAAAACTACGGAGTACTAGTTAAAGATTTAAACTCATACATATCGGTAACAAGAGATCTCACTCTTCTAACCTAGGAAGAGCTAATAGGTTCTCTCATGGAACACGAGCACCAACTCGACAAGCCTGATGAGGATTCTAGCAAAGGTAAAAGTATAGCTTTGCAAGAGGTATATTTTCCGTCACTTTAGGCATTTTTCTGTCATTCTATTTTCTTTGTCATTTTTTACCGCTGTAATTGTCAAAAGTGAGGGGAAATATCAACAAATTGAGGGAAAGCAACAACAAATTGAGGGAAAGCATATTTTTGAAACTCAATAAATGATGATGTGGAGTCATTGTTAAGAAATGGTCTCAAATAAGCACTAATATAATAAATATTTGGTAGATAACATTTGAGGTTTCTTAAATTGGAGTAAGTAAAAGTTGATGAACCCCTCTTTACAAGCTTTGAGGCAAACATACAACCTTTTAAAAACCACCGGAGGCCTTTCAATGCCATCACATTGAACAGAAATACTTGGCTCGAATCATTTTAAGACAAATGCACCTTAAACGATAATGATTTTAACAATCCAATAAGGGACTACGCTTTGGCATTGGCAAAGTGGGAATTTTTTCTACCTTACCACTTTTACCCATCATAATAACACTTAGTCTTAGTGATAGTTCACTGAATCAAAGGACTCTTTAAATTTTGAAATAATGACCAACTACCAAACTACCTAACTCAGAATGGGACATAACATTACCATAACATTACCTACCAGAGGGTGGGTTCACCCCATAGACAACTTCCAGTTGATGGTGCCCTATTGAAGGCAAACTCAGCATGAGCTAGCTTCAGGTCCCAATCTTTCAAAATGGCCGAGCATTGCCCAGCACATGGTGCCAATGCCTTACCCATGGCCGAGCAATACTAGGCAAATGGTGCCCACGGCCTACTCATGGCACGACCATGGTCGAGCAATGCCCAGCACCATGTACCCCATGATATATTTAGTATAATTAATCAATTAAATTACTTATATCCGATTTCACGATCAATAATAAACAGTTAAATTCACCAAGAAATCATAACTGATCGCGATTCTGGCTTCACAGCCATAACCCATCTCAGAAACAGACCACGATTGCTATTTTATACCCTAAAAAACGGTTCCTGCCGTCAAAACCCGTCAAACACCTTGTTTAGACGAGCAAGTTGTTAGTCTTCTGTTTGGAGAAGATCGATTTGTCAGAGCTGCACACCATTAACCCTACAATATTCTATAAAAGCTTGATTATCAAATTCGGTGCCATGATCAGTACGAATTTAAACAAGATTAGAATCATATTTGTTTTGAACGAGTTTCATAAGACAATAAAACTCGTCGACAGGGAGTCTGGTCCCAAGAAGACGGCTGTGTGTACAATACTATTTTCTGCCCGTTCTGCTCTTCTCCTGGCCATTACCTTGGAGTACAGATCATGGCTACAAGTGCTTCAAATTTCTATCCATATCATATTATTGCAAAGACTATGCTTGATAACTGCAATTTATGTTAAGCCATACTCATATCATCAAAATTCAATTAAGTAAAGCCAAACTTACAAAATCATGCAGAAGTTACACATAATAACCCATCACCATACAAAGCATTAGTACTTTGTTGTTGATTCATATGATTCACTTAATATTATAAAGTAAAATCATCACAAACAAACCACATCATAAATAATTAATCTAACATGAACATGTCGGCACCACTTGTCTCACAAATCTTTGCTTACAAGAGTACCAGACACAATTAACATGCCAAATTTCAATAAGTAGCAAAGTCGCATAACGCAATGTAAAGTATTACTTATCTGATAGTTGATTCAAATGCTTTACTCCACTATGTAACCGATTATTCACATCCGATTGATAAGAATCCACAGAGCAAATTCTCAAAGACCGCAAATCTGTCCCCATTTTTGCGTATCAATTATATCTAAGAATCCAAAATATCCTTTCAATTTATTTCTTGTTTTACCACATACGTTGTTTCGATCTTAATCATAATTATTTCTTGGAGAGTGTTGGTATTTGGAGGCAATAGGCTGATCAAAACCTGCAAAAAATAATAATCCGATTCCCGGAAATAGTATATAACTGGGATACTTTGTAGAATCACGTATTAAATACGATTTCCTCCAAGAAATAATTGACCCTATTATATGCTCCTGGTTACGATTCTTCTTGTGGGATAAGACTACAACGTTAACCTCTTGATTCCGACCCTAGAATTTAGAACAAAGACAATCGAGTATATTGATGAATGTATATAATCAAAGGAGTAATTTACAAAAGATTTTATAAAAAAATCTCTCTTATATTCAACCAAATAATACAAAATCTATTTATATCATTTATAAAATTTCAAACAAATACTAACAGTTGCTTTTTCCAAAGCCTGCCATTTCTTTGTAGTTTTGCGATCGTCTTCTGTATCTCTGTATATTCCTTTTGTACTGGAACACGAATGACCGTCCTGAGCAATGGCCTACCCTGTTTGTATCAGATGCATTTTTTTTGTGAGACTAATGTTATTGGATGGATTGTCTGGTGTTCCCATCAATCTTAATCCGAGGCTGCAAATGCCGGATGATAAATGATATTGGACACTGTTATTTTGTGACAAGGTTTCACGATTTTGGATAGTGAAGTGTCACAGTTTCGTGTCGTTCCATATTAACAATGTTAAGAGTCCTGACAAGTAGCTAAAAGTAACGAAGTAACTAAGGTTGTCATTTGCATTGTGTAGATACCTCGTTTCTACACTTTGCGCCAATCATTCAGTGATGATTGGTCCGCATATTTAATACACGGACGATTTATAATAATTCGCAAGTTTATCGTCAAGTGATAGCTCAAACACTTGTGTCTACCCCTTGGTCGTCATCTACGCGTCGGTACGGTCGTTTTGACAGTCTTTAGAGTTCATTTGGAGTCCGGGTCGAAAACCGCTTCATTTTCTAGAAACCGTTTTAACACTCCAAGTCGGAACGAGCGGAATATTCTGGATATTTTATTAATATATTTCAAATTCTATCTTTTTAATAAAATATTATCTCGTACCTTTTTAAATGGAAGTATAGATCTACCACAATTCCGTAATAGAAACGTGGGAATCTTTCTTTCGCAGGAGGAAACCTCTAGGGAAACGAGGCAGCAGGTGCTGCGCCTCTTCGAAGGATCGCAACTCCTGCTGCGCCTCTTCCTCGGCCTGTTTTCTCCGTTTTCAGGATAAGTTTGAGTTGTTCTTGAACTTTTCATATTTTCGTCTATAAAAGGAGAGCTTCGTTCTCACTTTTAAAGTACGCAAGTGTTCCGCCCCTTCTCTTCTCTCTTTGCATTCTAGACCTTGCTCTAAGCTAATCGACATCTACGTGCTTGATCATTCCACCACGTAAGCTCAGATCCTTCTGAGTACCCGTCACGTTATTGCATTGACCTACCAATTTTAGTCCTTTAACGAGAGCACTTTCTGCATACATTCGAGTCGAGCTGTCGCTAAACGTAACTTAGTTAATATCTCGTTTCGCCAACATGTAAGTCTAAGGGTGTAAATCCTGTCTTTTTATTTAGTATTATTTGTTTATTTATTTATTAATGTAATATTCATGTCGGAAATAGATTCAAAATCGATTTCAAATCAAACCCCTTTTCATAAAATCTTTTCAATAGTGATCAGACGTCGTGAAGAAACGCAGAAGCATCTGCGCCTCTTCGAAGTCCAGAGGCAGCCTACTCCTGCTCTTCTTCTTCCTCTGGTTTCTACGTCTTTATTTTCCTTTTCTTATTTTTTTCCTTCTTTTTTTATTAATCTTTCATAAAACATTTTGTTCTTGACTTAGTTCCTAATAATTCAATATTAGCGGGTTTTCGTCTTTGAATCAAAATCGGGTTTTAGGAGTTCGATTCGTTCATATCAAATCTCTAGATTCATTATTGATAAATTGTAGTAATTAATATGTTAAATCACCTATACCCGAGTCATAGGTCAATAATCCATCATAAATATACAAAACAACACTAACTGCTCGCGATGCTGACTTCACAGTCAAAATTCATCTCAAGAACAGACGCAACAAGTGATACGCCTCTTCCGGAGGACGCATTTGTTGATGCGCTTGTTCTGGGTTGACTTTTGTCCCTGAACTACTTTTTTCGCCTTGATGTAGCTTTAATTACGTAATTAATTAACTATTAATCGTATTATCGCTTCTAATCTGTCTTTTAGTTTTCAAACCTTTTCCTTTTCTTCAAATCTCTGTTTTGAGTATATTTCTGACGTAGATTCCGTAATCCTTTGTAATCCATTGTAATCTCATGTAGTCATTGTAATTGTATGATTTCTTTTCCTTTCGTACGTAATTCACTCTAAATTCCCAATTTCGACATAATTGAGTGCTAATTACATGTTCACCGACATAGTCTAATTCAGATGGTAGGATTAAAACGTTGTATGTTGCATTTCATGCATATAATCGATAACCTATCAAGTACGAACAATTTCCTTAATCATTAGTAGAGGTCGCTATCGAGGCGGGCGGGATTAGGTGTTCGATTAAAGAACTTCCTAATACGTACCATCACCCCTTTTTCCAGATCTTTGTGAACATCCGTGTTCATTGGCATTTACGAGAGTCATTCTAGACATAGAATGCTAAGGGTAACGAGTTCTTAGTGTTCATGTTATTCCTAGCATAAAGTATTCGAACGGTTCCAATTTTCCATTAAAATATACGATACAGTATCGTATATTTTTGCTCAACCTTAGTTGTAACTTGACATAAACCAAATCACCCACCATCAGATCCTTCTCAACTTTATTCTTATCAGCTTGTTTCTTCATTCTATCTTGAGCTCTCTTGAGGTGAAATTTGAGCATCCTAATACACTTTTCCCTTGCAGCTAAGCTCCTATTAACAGCTTTCTGTAGATACCTCGTTTCTACACCTTCCGCCAACCACGCAGTGATGATTGGGCCTTATGTTTGGTACGCAGAACAATTTATGACAATTTGTAAGATTATCGTCAAGTGATAGCTCAAATACTTGTGTCTACCCCTTCGTTGTCATCTACGCGCCGGTATGATCGTTTTGACAGTCATTAGAGTTCATTTGGAGTCCGGGTCGAAAACCGCTTCATTTTCTAGAAACCGTTTTAAAACTCCGAGTCGGAACACTCTACAATATTCTGATTATTTTATTATATATTTCAAATTCTAACTTTTTTTAATAAACATATCTAGTATTATCTCTTAAAAGGGAATTATAGAGCAACCTTAATTTTGTAATAGAAGCGTGGAAATCTTTCTCCCGTGGTAGGAAAACTTTGGGGAAATGACGCAGCAGGTGCTGCGCCTCTTCGAAGGATCGCAGTCCTGCTGCGCCTCTTCCCCAGTCTGTTCTTTCCAAAGTTTGAGTTGTTCTACGACTCTTTCACATTTTCTACTATATAAGGAGAGCTCCGTTCTCACTTTTAAGGCATGCGAGTGTTCCGCCCCTTCTCTTCTCTCTATGCATTCTAGACCTTGCTCTAAGCTTTTTGACATCTAAGTGCTTGATGAATCGACCACATAACCTCATATCCTTCTGGGTACCCGTCACGTTATTGCATTGACCAACCAATTTGACCACTACACAATCAATCAATTAATTAATCAATCAATTTTAGTCCTTTAACGAGGGCATTTTCTGCATACATTCGAGTCGACCCATCGCTAAAACATAAACTTAGTTAATATCTCGTTTCGTTAACATGTAAGTCGGAGGGTGTATATCCCGTCTTTTTATTGTATCTGTTTTATTCATTAATGTAAGATCCACGTCTGAAATATATTCAAAATCAATTTTAAATCAAAACCTTTTTACAAAACATTTTCAGCAGTCATCAGACGTCGAGAAGAATTGCAGCAGCAGCTGCGCCTTCTGGAATGATCGCAGCATCTTCTATGCCTCTTCCAGCGGCTACCTGCTCCTACACTTCTTCTTCTTCTTCCTCTGGTTTCTACCTCTTTATTTTCCTTTCCTAATTTTATTCCTTCCTTTTTTTATTAATCTTTCATAAAATATTTTTTTCTTGGCTTAGATCCCTAATAATTCAATATTAGCGGGTTTTCGTCTTTGAATCAAAATTGGGTTTTAGAGGTTCGATTCGTTCATATCATATATCTGGATTCATTGTTGATATAAACTGTAGTGTAATTAGTATGTTAAATCACTTCCACTTGAGTCATAGGTCAATAATCAATACTAAATATACAAAACAATATTAACTGTTCGCGATTCTGACTTCACAGTCAGAATTCAACTCAAGAACAGACGCAACAAGTGATACGCCTCTTCCAGAGGACACAGCTGTTGCTGCGCCTGTTATGGGTTGACTTCTGTCCCCGAACTTCTGTTTTCGCCTTGACGTAGCTTTAATTACGTAATTAATTAACTATTAATCGTATTATCGCTCCTAATTTGTCTTTTAGTTTTCAAACCTTTTCCTTTTCTTCAAATCTCCGTTTTGAATATATTTCTGACGAAGATCCCGTAATCCGTTCACATCTTTGTAATCCGTTGTAATCTTATTTAATCATTGTAATTGTATGATTTCTTTGCCTTTCGTATGTAATTAATCCTAATTCCCAATTTTGACGCAATTGAATGTGAATTACATGTTCACCGACATAGTCTAATTCACATGCTAGGATTAAAACGTTTGATGTTGCATTGCATGCATACAATCGATAACATATCAAATACGAACGATTTCCCTAATCATTATTAGAGGCCGCTATCGAGGCGGGCGGAATTAGGTGTTCAATTAAAGAGCTTCATAATACGTACCCCTACCCCTTACTCCATATCTCTGTGAACATTCGTGTTCATTGGCATCCACGATAGCCATTCTAGACATAGAATACTAAGGGTAACTATTTCTTAGTGTTCATCTCATTACTTTGTGTCTTGACATGGCATAAAGTATTCGAACGGTTCCAATTTCCCATAAAAATTGGTGGCGACTCCACAAATGCGTATTTCTACCACAGTTCGGCAAGGATCACCAATCTGTGTATCACACTTTGACCTTACTGCCACCCAGTACATAAGGAATGTGTACTGTAGGGGTTTGCCCATAAACAATTTCAGGAGGTGTCTTATGAGCTGCTGAGTGAAAAGTAGTATTATACCACCATTCTGCCAGAGGAATCCATGTAGCCCAAGCCTTGGGATGTTCCCCAGTCATATACCTCAGATAGTTCTCTAAACATCTATTAAGCACCTATGTCTGTCCATCTGTCTATGGATGATATGCTGATGACATCAGCAGATCAACTTGTTGCAGTTTAAACAACTCTTGCCAAAAGTTGCTCATGAAAATCTTGTCTCTATCACTCACAATCGCTCTTGGCATCCCATGTAACCTGAAAATCTGATCTAGCAGTAAATGGGTGACTGAGCCGCAAAAAGTGTGCATATTTGCTCCGTCTTTCAATTACTACGAAAAGAGTAAATTTCCCTTGATAATTTGGTAACCCTTCAATAAAATCCATTGAAATATCAACCCAGATTGTCTCAGTTATTGGTAAAGGCTGTAATAACCCTGCATGTTGGTGTAAAATAGGTTTAGACCTCTGGCAAACCCCACATTGCCTCAAATAATTCTTGACTTCCCTATGCATGTGCTTCCAATAGAAAAGACTGTTGAGCCTTTTATGTAACACCCCACCTTAAGTTGAAGAGGTCAATTGATAAGCTTAAATGACTAGTGCTTAAAGGGATTGAAAGTACTTCTCATATCAACAAAGTGTTGGAGCTAGTGTCCTCCACAGTTAGTGTGATAACAGCTAAGGTTCACAGGGTATACTTTGTATTATAATCAGTTGATTAACGTTTATCGATAACGGTTGGCTTGCTAGATAAGTTTGACGTTATTGTCATACAGATGGCGGTGATCAACTGATCCCTAAAAGTCACACCTAAAGGATGTGTTTGAGAGATGTGATTATTTGAGAAAATAATCATATTGATGCCTTATTAAATGACTAAAAGGTTAGTCGATGTATTTGACTAAAAGGTTAGTCAATGTGATGATGATACGATTATTTAATAACGATTAAATAATGTTAGCTGGTAATTGAATATAAAATGTTATATTTAATCATGTATATAATGTTGGTCTAAACTAAATATAAACTGTTATATTTAAGTTGGCGGATATGTATTACACGATATTATTATGGTGTATTGGTCCGGCATTACTCGGTTTATGTGACGGTCCATTACTAGTAATAATTAGAATACATATTACATAATATACATATTAAATTATATGCTAACTACCTTATAGAGGTTGAGATAAATAAGGAAACTAAGGTTTTGGATTTTTCTTCTCTTCCTCTTGAATCTCACGGTACAAGTGAGTAGAAAAAGAAAAAAAAAACCCTAAGGGACTCTAATCTCACGGCACACACAAAAAGAAAAAGGAGAGGAAAAAATTCGGGTTTTGAACTCTCTTATTCATCTTCATATTCATCATCAATATACACATAAATTAGAAGTAATTTTTGGGTATTCGTTCTAGCACGACGAAGGCATTTCTTGAACCATCTTGGGTGTATCGATTAGGAGAATACCTACTTTGGTATTTGTTCTTAGGCCTTTTACTAGGATCGAAGGTTATTTCTTAATCTCTTGTGTTTATTATGCAATTTCATTTATGACTAGAAATTCATATAGTTATAATTTCATTATAATCCGAAAATTTTAAAGGGAAGTATACCGATATTTCCCACAAGTGGTATCAGAGCATTTGGCTATGAAATTATTTTATATGTTTTCATATTTGATGAAATATAAGATTAGAAATTTTTGTTTTTTTGTTTTGTTTTTGTTTCGGCTGAAAGAAGAAAAAAAAATTAGGGTTTGTGTTTTTTTTGGTACTGTTCACGGCCAGGGAAAAAAAAAAAACTGGTACTGTTCACGGCACTGTTCAGTCGTGAAGAAAATTTTTTTTTGCCTTGTTTTTCCTTTTTGATTCATATATGTTGTTGTTTTAATATGTTAAGATAATAATATAATGAATTAGTTGATGTTTTGATTTAATGAGGATTAAATTGAAATAAAAAAGGAATTTGTTTTGGATGTTAAAGAACATTCATTGTGCTAAATTTTTCGGTATGAATTTACAAAACAATTATTATTAGTTGAGTATTTTGATAATTGATTAATCATGATTTAGATATTCATTTTAAAAGGTTAATTTGAATTATCTAGTTTGTATCAATGTTTAATAATGATTAGATGTTGAATGTTTGTACCGATCTAGTTTTATTAGCATGATCAATTTAAAAGGAATTGTATTTGTTTTTTTTAAAAACTGAGAAAAAAAAAAAAAAAATTTGTAACTGCTACTGTTCACGGGTACAGTTCATCCGTGAACAGTAGAAAAAAAAAATATTTTTTAAATTTTTTTGTTCATTGCATTATAAAGATAATGTATGTTGATTATTGTTGTGAAAAAGTTCACAATAATAGATACCCTATTATTTTAAAAAGGTTTAAAATAATGTTGAATTTAATTTATGTTATACCCGATAATATGAATTAAATTTGATTATGGTTGATTAAAATTGTTGTGTGCAATTAAAGAATTGTCACATAATTTTGATCATTTTAAGGTGGTTTGGATAAATTAATCATCATAATTAATGAATTATGTCTTGAATGTTTAATTTATTTTGTTGATGCATTTTATTTTGTTGAATGAATGAATGAATGGATGAATGGATTATTTTGGTATTTTTACAAAAGGTTGTAATTTGTATTGCTTAGTGTGGCCTTAGTAGATTGTGTTATCGTAATGATGGTAACATGGTCTTGGATGTATTTTGAGATCTCGAATCTCCCCTTTGTAATCTTTAATTATAATTTTTAAATTAGAATGTAAATAGGTTTATATTTTGTAATTTTAAAAATTGTATTTTTGAGAAGACCAAAGATGGAGATCGGATAGCTCACTCCCGCTACATGGACCAATATGGAACATCAAGTCAAGCTTCTAGGGTCCATAAGGATGGATTCCAAAGTGTATTTTTGTTCTATTTTGATAGGATAGGCCACACTAGGACTTTGTACTTTGTTTTTCATTTTTCCATTCTTATTGTTTTTCTTTTGCATGATAGTTATTGCATCATATTCCGTCTAAACCAAATTACCTACTACTACTTAATTGCATGAAAATTGACTCATATAGATTGTATGTTAATTATCATGGACATCCAGATGTCACTCAAAATTCTAAAAATCTATCATCTTAAATTATTCATTCTCAAATTGCTAGATCATTCGTTCACTTAAATGAATAAAATTAAAGCTGATGGACCTTCCTCTAAAACCCAAAATTGAGATTAGTCTTTATAGGGAAAACTGATATGACTCCCTTCTTCGTCGGTGACCATATAGGACCTTACTCTCCATATGATCCCTTCTACGTTGGGTAAGTAGTATGTGTTGACCTATTTTACCTCAACATTATAGTCCGAGTAATATCTCGTGATTATGATGGACTAAAGATAGAATTTACAGAAATTTATCGACCATGAATTCTAAAAGTAGAATTAGCCAAAAAGTTGGCTTATCAATTTACAGAAATTGAGTCTTGGGATCATTTATATAATACTTGAGGGAGGTCAATTGTATAAATGCAAGAGTCTTCGCATTAATAGGTTTTGCATTAGACTTAATTAAAACGATGAAAATGCTTATTATGTTTTATCTCCTTTCTCACAGTGTAGCATTCATTTATATCGATAAAAATGTTATAACAAATGGCTGGACATGCTGATGCCCCTATGCCAAGTGCCACGCTCGCACGCGAATCCTGGCTTAAGATGTTCATGGACAATATGAATCAGTACACGCGACTGAAGAATAATGGGTCCAACTTTGCGGACTGGGAGGCTTCATTACGGAATGCTGCCATAACTGACGGTAAGCTCAAGTACTTGACTGAGCCACTACCGCCTAACCCAGGCCCCAATGCAGGAGCAAATGAATCACTTGCTTATAGTGATTTCGTAATGGAGGCGGGTGCGATAAAGAATGTACTCATCTTTTCAATGGAATCCAATTTGCAAAGACGATTCATTGCCCAAGGTGCAAACAAGATTTTCACCACGCTCACTTACGAGTTCTCAAAAGCACCGCAGATCGTTATTTATGAGCTTACCACTCGCTTCTTTGAAGCGAAACTCCAGAAGGGCCAACCGGTTAGCCCACACATTCTCGATATGATCGAGAATCTCGAAAAACTGGAGGCACTTGATTGCAAAATCAAAGAGAGCGTGGTCATTGACCGCATGCTTCATTCACTTCATGATGGTTTTGCCCAATTCAGGGCAAATTACTATATGAATGAGTTGAAGAGAAATCCTCATCAGCTACACTCACTTCTCATACAGACTGAGAAGGATCTGAAATTGAGTGGGAGCCTGAAGCAGGACGTTCTCATGATTGCAAACAAGGGTAAGGGTAAGGGCAAGGCTCAGGCCGACCTAGTTGTAGGGAAGCCGAAGTTCAAGAAGCCAGGAAAGGGCAAGAGTGGGCCTGGTGAGACTAGCAGTAGCTCACAAGGCAAGACAAAGAGCAAAGAAAACATGGAGTGCCACCATTGCCACAAGACTGGGCATTGGAGGCGGAACTGTCCCGTGTATGCTGAAGACGTAAAAGCAGGCCGCGTCACTTCTGTTGGTATGTCTTCTTTTATTCTTATAATTGAGATTAACCATGCAAGTTTCCGAACTTGGGTACTTGATACTGGTTGTGGTTCTCATCTGTGCAATCATTTGCAGGGCCTAAGAAACATCAAAACTCTCGAAAAGGGTGATGTAGACCTGCGAGTGGGGAATGGAGCAAGAGTAGGTGCCGTTTCAATGGGAACATATGTAATCCAACTCCCAAGTGGATTTGAGTTATTTTAAATAACTGTTACTATGTACCCAGTTTATCTAAGAACATTATTTCTATTTCCGTACTCGATAAGAACGGTTTTTCATTTGTAATAAAGGATAATAGCTGTATTTTCTCCTTTAACGAAATGATTTATGGTAAAGCAGTTTCCATGAATGGGATTTATGTTTTAGATCAAACCACAGATATATTGCATGTGAGTAATAAAAAGGTAAAGGTTGGTGACAAAGATCAAACCTATCTATGGCATTGCCGTATGGGACACATAAATGAAAAACGCGTGAAGAAGCTCATTGACAATGGGATTATCTCCCCATTTGACTATGCATCATTTGGCACGTGTGAATCATGTCTCATAGGCAAAATGACTCGAATTTCCTTCAAAGGTGTTGGAATGCGCGCTGGTGACCTATTAGGACTCATACATACTGATGTGTGTGGACCTATGTCAATCAACGCTAGAGATGGCATAGATATTTTATCACTTTCACGGACGATTTGAGTAGATATGGATATGTCTACTTAATGAAGCACAAAAGTGAATCCTTTGATAAGTTCAAGGAATACCAGAATAAGGTTGAAAACCAGCTGGGTAGAAAGATTAAAGCACTACGTTCAGATCGTGGTGGCGAATATCTTTCGAATGAGTTTGATCAACACCTTAAAAACTGTGGTGTAGTACTACAGTTAACTCCACCTGGAACACCTCAATTAAATGGTGTGTCCGAACGGAGAAATCGAACATTACTTGATATGGTTCGATCCATGATGAGTCACACGGTAGTGCCTGATTCATTGTGGGGCTATGCTCTTTTGTCAGCTGCTCTTATACTTAACCGAAGTCCGTCTAAAGCTGTTGAC
This sequence comes from Heliosperma pusillum, assembly GCA_022085475.1. Lineage (NCBI taxonomy): Eukaryota > Viridiplantae > Streptophyta > Magnoliopsida > Caryophyllales > Caryophyllaceae > Heliosperma > Heliosperma pusillum. The sequence continues at coordinate 14,344 of JAIUZE010003887.1, forward strand.
AAGACTCCATTTGAAATGTGGAAGGGAACAGTCCCTAACTTGTCCTTTATTCGGGTTTGGGGCTGCGAGGCTTATGTCAAGTGGAGACACGAGGATAAGCTCGGCCCGCGATCGGTCAAGACATACTTTATTGGTTATCCAAAAGGAATGTTTGGTCATTACTTTTATTCGCCTACCGAACAACGTGTTTTTGTTGCGGCTAGTGCGAAGTTTCTAGAGAAAGAATTTCTCGAGAACAAGACGAGTGATAGAACCTTCGATCTGTCGGAGATTCAAGAACCAACAACCGAGCAACCGATGGAGGAAGATGTTCCTTCATCTTCTGCTGCGGTTAATATTCCTGAGGAACCTAGAAGGTCGGGTAGAGTCTCCATACCTCCAGACAGATACATTGGTATGGTCGAGGAGAACGATAGAGACGATGTTTTGCTCCTAGAGAGTAACGAACCCGCTACCTATAAAGGAGCCATGACCTGTTCCGACTCAAAGCTATGGCTTGAGGCCATGCAATCCGAGATGGACTCTATGTATGAGAATGACGTATGGGATCTGGTTGATTTGCCTGATAAGGTTCGGCCTCTTCAGTGCAAATGGCTTTACAAGATAAAGCATTCCGTAGGGGGACAACCAGACACCTATAAGGCACGACTAGTGGCAAAAGGTTTCACTCAAGTGCAAGGATTGCATTATGATGAAATTTTGCACCCGTAGTCATGCTGCGTTCCATTCGGATAATCTTAGCGATTGCCGCTTTTCATGACTATGAAATTTGGCAGATGGACGTGAAAACCGCCTTCTTAAACGGTTATTTGGAGGAGGAGTTGTACATGGTACAACCCGAAGGTTTCATTGACCTTAAAAATCCTAAGAAAGTGTGCAAGCTTAAGCGTTCCATTTATGGACTTAAGCAAGCTTCTCGGAGTTGGAATCATCGTTTCGACCAAGTCATAAAAGCAAATGGTTTCACTCGATCGGTTGAGGAACCATGCTTATATGTCAAGTCGAGTGGGAGTAAAATCGTTTTCTTGATATTGTATGTCGATGACATACTCTTGATAGGGAATGATATTCCTCTCTTATCTTCGGTTAAGGTATGGTTAAAGAACCATTTCCAGATGAAAGATCTGGGCGAGGCACAGCGCATATTGGGAATCCGTATCTACAGAGATAGATCACGACGGATGTTATCACTCAGTCAGGAGTCTTATATAGATAAGATTCTTGAAAGGTTCAGCATGACCAACTCCAAGAAGGGGTATCTTCCAATGACGTCTGGGATGCATTTGAGTAAAGCTCAGGCACCCAAGACATCTGAAGAGGTCGAGCGCATGAGTCGAATTCCTTATGCATCAGCTATAGGATCGATCATGTATGCCATGATATGCACACGTCCAGACGTGGCATATGCTTTGAGTATGACCAGTCGGTACCAAGGCAATCCAGGTGAAACACACTGGATGGCTGTTAAAAATATCCTTAAGTACCTACGGAGGACTAAGGATTGGGTATTGACTTATGGAGGAGAGACTGAGCTTTGCGCAACCGGTTACGCAGATGCTAGCTTCCAAACGGATCGGGATGACTCGAAATCTCAGTCTGGATTCGTATTTACTCTTAATGGCGCTGCGGTCAGCTGGAAAAGCTCCAAGCAGAGTGTTATAGCAGATTCTACGACTGAGTCCGAGTACTATGCCGCTTCAGAGGCTGCAAAGGAAGCTATATGGATGCGTCAATTCTTACAAGGACTTGCCATAGTTCCTAGTTCGAATGACCCGATCACCATCTATTGTGATAATAGAGGTGCCATCTTCCAGGCTAAGGAGCCTAAGTCTAGCAACAAATCTAGACATGTACTTCGGAAGGCTCACATGATCAGAGATTACGTGGAGCAAAAGAGATAGTGATAGACAAGATTGCTACGGATGATAACATAGCAGATCCTCTCACTAAACCGTTAAGACATGATAAGCATGTAGGGCACGTTACTTCCATGGGAATTAAACGTGTTCCTGAGTTGTATTAGCTGTTTGTATGAATTAGATACATCTTTTCATATACTAATAATAACTTCATCGTATTGTTTTCATATTTTGTTTTTCATGTGGATTGTATGGACAACATTGAACACCACAAAGTGAACTGAATAACATTATATGTGTTTTGGTCCGTAATCGCCTACATGAGCTGATAACTCTGGCTATTATATTGTTGAGTCGATTGATGGTGGGTTCAACGAGCCATAAGTCAAACTGTTGACTGATCGATCACAAATACGAGTTATAAGGATACCTCGTAGGACATTGTAATTCGTGACGACGTTATGGAGTCCTAAATGTTTAACAACATTCGGTGCCAGGTCGTGGATTGGACGTCCATAGTGTTCCTAGAGTCGATTCTTTTGACTATCGACTGTCTCTTGAGATTAAGGCAGTTTTTGGGTGACTTTGGTTTCTTTCTCACGGTCGACCGTAACAGGAGGCCAAGCAGATTTTTACTGGGTCATTTCATACTGTGCTTACATCTGCAGGATTCGAGTTGAGGAAAATATCCAACCCTTTATCAGGTTTTGTTATTTCTCAGGGCCACTCGAGGAGTAGTAACTGAAATGCATGGCCATGCTCGAATAATGATTCGTTTATCAGTTGAGTTACTCTCTAGTCGGGAAAACCACTCTTGATACTGATCACTTGTAAAATACGACCTTTGTGAATGCGGACTTTGCAAATTGTTTTACATTGAGTGGGAGAAATTTAAGGATATGAGAATCGGTTATCGCACATACACTTGTAAGGACAAGTGGGAGATTGTTGGAGCTAGTGTCCTCCACAGTTAGTGTGATAACAGCTAAGGTTCACAGGGTATACTTTGTATTATAATCAGTTGATTAACGTTTATCGATAACGGTTGGCTTGCTAGATAAGTTTGACGTTATTGTCATACAGATGGCGGTGATCAACTGATCCCTAAAAGTCACACCTAAAGGATGTGTTTGAGAGATGTGATTATTTGAGAAAATAATCATATTGATGCCTTATTAAATGACTAAAAGGTTAGTCGATGTATTTGACTAAAAGGTTAGTCAATGTGATGATGATACGATTATTTAATAACGATTAAATAATGTTAGCTGGTAATTGAATATAAAATGTTATATTTAATCAATGTATATAATGTTGGTCTAAACTAAATGTAAACTGTTATATTTAAGTTGGCGGATATGTGTTACACGATATTATTATAGTGTATTGGTCCGGCATTACTCAGTTTATGTGACGGTCCATTACTAATAATAATTAGAATACATATTACATTATGTACATATTAAATGATATATGCTAACTACCTAATATAGGTTGAGGGAAATAAGGAAACTAGGGTTTTTGTTTTTTTTCCTTCTTTCCTCTTAATCTCACGGCACATATAGGGAGAAAAAGAAGTTTTTCTATTAACCCTAATTCACTCTAATTGTGACGGCACAAGGGTGAAAAGAGAAGAAAAATTCTGATTTTTGACTCTCTCATTCATCTTCATATTCATCATCAATATACACACAAAATTAGAAGTAATTTTTGGGTATTCGTTCTAGCACGACGAAGGCATTTCTTGAACCATCTTGGGTGCAACGATTAGGAGAATACCTACTTTGGTATTTGTTCTTAGGCCTTTTACTAGGACCGTAGGTTATTTCTTAATCTCTTGTTTTATATTATGCAATTTCATTTATGACTACAAATTCATATAGTTATAATTTCATTATAATCCGAAATTTTAAAGGGAAGTATACCGATATTTCCCACAATGAAAGAGTATCGTTTTAGAGCTCAGGTGGGTATCAAATTTATACGAGCCTAGGAGGAACGGAGTTGTCATTTCGCTTGGCGTTTTTTTGAAAGAGTCGCCATTCATAATGGTAGCTTTAGGCTTCCAAAACTGAATCACGTACTCCTTGAATAGGCGCTATTAGGAATGTCGATTTTGCCATATACTCTGCAGCCACATTTTATTTTGTCGTCCTTATACAAAACTCATCTGATTGAATTATTACTTGCAGCCTAATTCAAAATATTCGGAGCAAACATTAGCATAGTAGTGGCAACATAGAGACCATAGATTTTAAACAAATTTCACAAGTTAAAGTGTTACATAGAAGGAGTAATACTGTAATACCTTCATACTCTAAGGTTATAAGACCCTTTGCATGCACCTAAATACAGTGTAAACTATAAAATGTTAATCACGAAGCTTAACCAAATGTGAAGGGAGTTGGAAAGATGATCGCTTGTATTATGGTCAACTTCTAACTGCCATATCTTGCGTTCTAGAACTTCGTTGACAATGATTAAAGTAGTAGGAGAAATATAATTGTCTAAACTTTCCAACGCATGGTCACAAGCTTCATTCCGCTAAGTAACGAAGAAATGGCATTCGTTTAAAATTAAGTGTGCAAAGCTGAGTAACGCTGGGCGTTTTAGTCGATCGACTAGGGAGGTTTGCCGATCAACTAAATATTGAAAACAAAGTGCAAAACTAAAATGGAGTGTTGAAAACTAAATATTGAAAACAAAGTGCAAAATTAAAATGGAGTGTTGATCGAGATACATGTGCAAACTTCTTCTTTATTAGTCAATGGTCGTGCGGGAGTGAACTTTATTTTGGGTGGTAAAATGAATTGTAGAAATTGGACTTTGATCAGTTTGAAACTATGGATGCATTTAGGAATTACCACTTCAATCTTTTTAATCCCATCGATGGGTCTTACAACGGGAACTCTCAGGGGGATTTGCTTTTGGAGGAAGAACTTTTGGATAATATTTCTAGGAAAGTTAAAGAGGATGATTGGGGTTTCATTAATAATCCACATTGGTAAAGATGTTAGAAGGAGAGTCTTCCAATTGGGCGTTTTAAAATGTCTGGGTCAAGATGGAATACCAACAGTTTTCTTTCAAAAATGTTAGTACGTTATCAAAATTGATGTTACGTAAGCTTTTCTCTCTATTCTTAATTTGGGTATGATTATGAAGATATGAATAGGACTTTCTTCACGTTAATTCCAAAATGCTATAATTTGGAGCGTGTTGAAGATTATAGCCCTATAAGTCTTTGCATTGTGATAATGGAAATTATTATGAAGTGCATCTCTAATAGAATTTATAGGGTAATGACGTACTTGGTGAGTTGCAACCAAAACACCCTTGTTCCGGGTCAACAATTCTCTGAAAATATTCTTCTAGCAAAAGAAGAAATTCGAAATATCAATTTCCAAAAAAAAAACAAAGGGGAAAACATGAAAATTCTCTTAATGCGGCCATCTTTTGCGCACGTCTTACCCATAGTCAACCTCATTACGCGCCCTTTTTATGCTAGTCATAGCCGTTATCGACATCATATCCTCCTTATTTGCTATCGTGCGTTATCTGACTTGTTTTGTAAGAAAGATCTAAATGACGAAATTAAGGGAGAATTGACGGTGAGAAGCGGAAACGAGAAGAGGGCAGCCCGAGGTGTAACACCCAGCCTCGCCCGGAAGCCTTAAGTTAGGTCGTCTGAGTGGGACGGAGGGCTACAACCTCGGTTTTCCGAAGAAATGCATAACAAATCGATAATCCCGAAACACAACTTTAATTTTACATTAATTCAATAAATGTTGAAATACAAATTAAAGTCGGTCAAATACAAATTTAATACAACTATCTTTAAACAAATGTGCAAGTCATCGATCACATCTAATCCCAACGTCATAATCCCGAATCATCATATCATCAATACCTGCGAAGCGACTACTCACCATTCGACGAAAATATCGAATGGATCACAGTAGGATCACAAAACAAATACCAAAACACGGTCAGTCAACATATACATAATCAATACAAATGGAATCATAATAAAATCATCACACGTATCCGGTGCCATCAAGTAGCGCATCCCGGTGCCATCATTTTAGCATCAAAAGATTAATCGCGGTGCCCCCCACTAGCACATCGCCGTGTCCAGCGCACATCGTAGTCACAATGAGCCCTACCGCAGTAGTGCACTCCCAGGCTCAGGTCATAACCACGTGCACCGTCTCTTCCATGTTAGGACTATAAAAAGTGACCCACAAAGTTTATGGAGTAGATATCCCGCTACCACTCCATATAAAAACACACTTCCAAACACAGATGTATCACTATTACAATCAATCAACCAAACTCCAATCTTATGTCACAACTATATCACAATACACATATAAATCAACTGAGTGACTACTCAACTCGACCGATTGACCATTAACTCGGTCGAGTAGCTACTCAACTCGACCGCGCAAAATGCAAATTGGTCGAGTTGACCCCCAACGCGACCTCAAACCTATAACATAATCACATACTCATCGCCTCAAACACTAACTCGATCGATTCAAGGCTAACAAAAGACATTAATATTACATGAGGCCCATGACCTTAGGCTGCATTTACCACTTAATCAAGGCAAAGGAGCGGTATTTAATGTCAGGAAAGGAAATCGATGCAAGGCGAGCGAAGATGGGAAATGGAACAAGCACAAAGGCCCTTAGCCGACAGGATGTTCCAAAACCACCCACCGGCCCCCGGCTATTATCTTCCTCCTTGGCCTCTCCTATTTCTCCAGTACTAGCCAGCCCCTCGACACCCGGCACCCGGTGATGAGCAGTTGTCGCGCAACCCTCAAGCAAAAACAATTTATATAAAACTCAACTAATGCGATAGCGATAGTCAAGGTCGTTCTCAAGGATGGTAGGGTTAGAATGGGTATTAGTCTAGGTTTTCGTTCTAGTTTAGCCAAATACAAAGTTTGATTTTAAGTAACTAAATTAATAAGAAATAACTAAGAAATGAATAAACTAAAACTAATGCAAACAAGGGGAAAGTCAAGGTCTCAGGGTCGCACATGTGTAGGTAATGAGTCGGATCTCGACTCAAGGAGAGGTTGGAGTCGGTCCACATGCTATCTTTAGTCAAGCTTAGGCTTTTGCGTCAAGACAAGACCTAAAACTGACTCATCCAAGCGTTTGTTATTAGGACAAGTCACAAAACAAGTGAAAGACTCAAGCTTTCACTGAAGGCATTTCAACAAACTTGTGTTGTGCATGAGAATGAACACAAACTACCTATACTAATTCCATGACCTCAACACCATAATCAAACCACATTTAATCACAAAAGCATCCCCTTGAGCCCAACAATAAGCTACTTAAACATATTTAAAACAAACATAACAATTAACACATTAATAAAAAGTTAAACATTACTAATTACAAGATCTACTAAAACTATATAATGAAAATGAAATTAGAAGGAAATAAAGAAGAAAATATGATATTTTTACCGATTAATATAAATGAGACGAAAAAGATACGATCTTGAATAAAAACCCAATCTTTCGATTAAATCTTCATACAAAATCCGGGTCGAATAAACTGCTACTAGATTAAACTAATTTTGGGGAGAGATTAAAGGAAGAAATTAATCTAACATAATCTAATCTAGTGAGACGAATTTTTTTCTAGTCTAATCATCTAATAATATATGTCTCATAATAATAACTAGTATAGAACCCGTGCTAAAGCACGATATTTCTGAGAATTTCATCTACATAGAGGGTTTTCGTATATATGCTTCGCATAAAATGTTTGACTTTTTGATATGGTGTTATATAATATTAAATATTTTTTTTATGTGAAACAAGTAAATAAATTATTGTAATATGGTAATAATTGTGATTATATATAATAAGGTATAGATGCATATTTTAGGAAGCAGATAATTTCATATTGATTTTAAACATGGCAAAGAGTGTAGATACGGCTAGTGTATGATTTGTGCAATCTTATATTTGTGTGTACATAATAGAAAATAATATCTCTTATAGATCAATGTGGGAATTTGCGGTTTAGGGAAAATAATTGAGATCGAGCTCTAATAATATTTCTTATATACCTTATAGAAAATAAGAGTATAATACATTTAAAGAAGCAGATAATAATATTTCTTATAACAAGTAGATTAATGATGAGATATGTACATAATAGAAAATAATATCTCTTATAGATTATTATTATTATTGTTGTTATTATTATTATTATTATTATTATTATTATTATTATTATTTTTTTTTTTTTTTTTATTATAAGATGCGCGCAGCTTTCATTAAAATAAAATGTAAAGTTTACAAGAAGTTGGTGGGGAGCCGAGAGACAATCTGGGCCCCCACCCCCTTAGCTATAGCAAAACTAAGCCTAGTAAAGATATAAGCGGCCACCCGAGCCCCAGCATCCTGAGATACCGAGAATTTCTGGATCCGCTTGAGCAAGTCAACAGCATCCGAGCCCAGCTCTCCAAGCGAAGAGAAAGAGAAGGGTAGGAAACCATAGCCAGCAGCCGCGCATAAATCTCCATACTTAGCACATTTGCGCCGAGCAGCATCAGCGACAACCCGTCCCGGCACAAAATCGGACATCCCAGTCTGAGTCAAGGGGGAAGACCCTGTCAAATCAACACACACATCACGCCCTCTGTCCCAGGAATAAAGTAGCAAATCCGCAGGACGAAGAGACCCGCCATGCCCGTCAACCAAACCGATATCAACCTCCTTGCCCGTAGAAATACCAGCCCTATAGCATATGTCAAATAAAGTGTCACGAACGAGGTTATGCCGATGCTTAACCCCCACAGTACCAGTACAAGAAACCGCGTGGTCCCCAAAAATATCATCAGCAAAAACCCGAGAGCAGGCAGGACAAGGCCTAGATACCCCGAATAACGGAATACCCAGTCGATACCCAAGCACACTACGGTAAGTCCTACCGTTCATAGTCTGACCCAACCCAGAGATAGGGACCGCACGCAACCAATCAGAGGAGTGGGTACCCTGCTGAGATTTCCATAACGCAAGCTGGCGCGGTGTCAAAGAGAAAACAGATTCCGCAGTAGCAGCAATCCTCGCAAAATATATATCTGCCAGTTTCTTCATAAGTTTAGGGGCAGCGATTTCACTAGGATCACATAAAAAGGCAGAACCTGTAGTCTAAGAGAACACCCGCAAGGCAGCATCGAAAGTAGGACCAGCATCCACAATACCAGAAGGCCGTAGAAGCTTAGCCTGCAAATCAGCAGACTGCAAACGGGACGCCAAAAAAGCATAGTGCAAAACATTATTATTATTATCATTATTATTTTTTTTTATTATTATTTTTTTTATTATAAGATGCGCGCAGCTTTCATTAAAATCAAATGTAAAGTTTACATGAAGTTGGTGGGGAGCCGAGAGACAATCTGGGCCCCCACCCCCTTAGCTATAGAAAAACTAAGCCTAGTAAAGATATAAGCGGCCACCCGAGCCCCAGCATCCTGAGATACCGAGAATTTCTGGATCCGCTTAAGCAAGTCAACAGCATCCGAGCCCAGCTCCCCAAGCGAAGAGAAAGAGAAGGGTAGGAAACCATAGCCAGCAGTCGCGCATAAATCCCTATACTTAGCACATTTGCGCTGAGCAGCATCAGCGACAACCCGTCCCGGCACAAAATCGGACATCCCAGTCTGAGTCAAGGGGGAAGACCCTGTCAAATCAACACACACATCACGCCCTCTGTCCCACGAATAAAGTAGCAAATCCGCAGGTCGAAGAGATCCGCCATGCCCGTCAACCAAACCGATATCAACCTCCTTGCCCGTAGAAATACCAGACCTATAGCATATGTCAAATAAGGTGTCACGAACGAGGTTATGCCGATGCTTAACCCCCACAGTACCAGTACAAGAAACAGCGTGGTCCCCATACACATCATCCGCAAAAACCCGAGAGCAAGCAGGACAAGGCCTAGATACCGTGAATAACGGAACACCCAGTGGATACCCCAGCACACTACGGTAAGTCCGCCTGTTCATCGTCTGACCCAACCCAGAGATAGGAACCGCACGCAACCAATCAGAGGCGTGGGCACCTTGCTGAGACTTCCATAACGCAAGCTGACGCGGTGTCAAAGAGAAAACAGATTCTGAAGAAGCAGCAACCGTCGCAAAATATATATCTGCCAATTTCTTCATAAGTTTTGGGGCAGCGATTTCACTAGGATCACGTAAAAAATTAGAACTTGTAGTCTCCGAAAACACCCGCAAGGCATCATCAAAAGTAGGACCAGCGACTACAATACCAGAATGCCGTAGGAGCGTAGCCTGTAAAGCTGCAGACTACAAACGGGAAGCCACAAAAGCATAGTGTAAAACATCTCCCGCAGCATAAACACCGAGCCCACCCAACTGAAAAGGGAATGTGGCAAGGCGCCACTGCCAATCCCCAAAACCAGGCCCAGACGCGGTGCTTATACGTTCCAAACTAGAACGAAGTACTGCGTCAAAGCGAAGATGGACAGACCCAAAGACTCCAGGGGAGCAAGTACGAAGAGAAAAATAGAGCTTAGAAATACCAGTACAAGCACGGAGCAGAAACAACTCGCATTGCGGGTCCTCGATCCTCGCGACTAAATCCATAAGCTCAATGGTCTTAGTCACTCTCCTCGCCACAAGCTCACTGCCAAAAATAGGACAAGTACTGACAGGTCCACCCAACACAGAGACACCACGCAAGGGACGGGCAATAGTAGGGGGGAAAACACCGGGAAGCCGACTCCGAGGATCCTCAATAGGCCAAAACACCTCAGTCTTAGCCACATTAAGATGGAGACCAAAACGAGGCCCATCCACCATAATCAAATCCAAAATAGCCCCCACCTCCAAAGTGTCCCCAACAACGGTGCCGTCATTGATGCGTGTATTTTATATAGACTTTTTAGTCCATTTATGCACGCATTTCTATGTCGTTTAGGTGATATTTTATCACCATATGCCCCTATTTGGCTACTTTGTACTTTCATTACCATTTTGTAGGTACAAGCTGTGTAGTATCAGAAACCGAACCAAAACAGTCCACTTTGCATGCATTTAGGAGAATGGAAGAAACGGAACAGGAGCTCTTGCATGGGAAAGCGTGAAACCATCCACTATCAAGCCCAAGTCATGACTCACACTACGTACTATGCCAGAAGACCTCGATCGACTATGCATTTGATCGATCGAGGTGAGTTGAAGCCAGAAGAACTCGATCGAGCTACATCCTTTGCTCGATCGAGTAGAAGCCGTTTACCAGTTGGTCGATCGAGCAGATCAAGTGCTCGATCGACTGATTTCCATGAATAAAAGCCTCGATCGAAGGGTTATTTCCCTCGATCGAGTGGATCCTATCACGGGCTGCAAATCCATAGCTTAATTAGGGTTAGAGTCGTGTTAGACACTATATATGACTCTTATTTACGTCATTAGAAGGGATTCAGTTTCGATTTTCTATTATTCAGAACTTATCATTAGTAATTAGCAGACATTAATCCTTCATTAGTTTATGAACTTTTAATCTTTGGTTTTCATTCGGGTTTATTCGACGTGGATTGTTCTTTACGCCGGATTGCTAAGATTGTAAACTATTTCTCTCTTTTACTCTTACCTTTATCTTAATCTTAATTACTACTTACTCTACTTAATTGTTGTGTTGTTATTCTTTATGCTTATTAATTACGATTTTATTATGTCTAAAGTCATATGTTCAATCGTCTTTGTTAGCATCGTTAATAGCATGAGTAGCTAATTCTCTTGTATGTTGGGATGAGGGAAACTGTAGTAGAGGCATGTTAGGATAGATTATTTTAGTTAGTCTTGAATATGAGAATCAGTTTAAGCAATTTAATTGAGGTTTAGTCGAATGAGTGCACGCAGGAGACTAGGCTAGGAAGTTAACCCCGACCTGGATCGAAAGATTGGAAGGGAAGGCTTGCTTAGAATTGATAGGTGACTCCTAAGAGGACGAGAGTTAATTAGGAAAATCCCTAGGGTGGTTTGAGACTGAGAGGAGAAAACCATTGTCCTTCTCATTGATAGATTGACTGACTTAGTTGACCCGTAGATGCCGATATTGCAGTGGACCGAATCCTAGCATATTTTCTCTTTCTCTGATTTATTTCATATTTATTTCTTCCTTTATTTCTCTTCCTTAATCTTATTTAGTTTAGTTTAAAACCTTTTCAAACCCCCAGATTGTTACTTGCAGATTTAAATTTCAGTTAGTTAGTTTCCTCCCTGTGGAGATCGACCCTACTTCCGCTATCTTCTTAGTTAGTTGACTTAGGTTTTATTTTTGGTGTATAACGACAGACATCAAACTTTGGCGCCGTTGCCGGGGAGGCAATTTAATTTTCTGCTTATTTATTTCTGTCTCGTCTTAAGGAATTTCTAATTCCTTAAGACTGTTCTTATTTTTCTCTCTGTAGTTGTGTATGCGCAGGTCCCAAAGGCTCGAATTAGTGGAAGCTGATCCGGAGCCTGAAAGAACCTGCCTACGCAGGAAGAGAGGGATAGATAAGACCATTCAGGAGGAAGACTTGAGTACTTCTGAATCCGTCTTCGACAGTTTCATTTTCGAGGAAGATTTGACTGTTGAGACTACTTTGCCAGCAAAGATGCCTAATATTGCTAGTCATTCTGAGCCTACAGCTGCATGTATACCTCAAGGATTCAAACTTACAACGGACGAAGATGGAACTTCTTTCGATCTTCGTCCGTCTTATATCAAGCTTGTCCAGCAAGATAAGTATAGGGGTGTGGCTGGGGAGGATCCGAGGAAGCATATGGAGACCTTTGCTGACTACTGTTCTTCTATTCCGGTTTCTAAAGGGGTAACAGCTGACAAGATCAAGGAGTTCTTGTTTCCTTTTTCCCTTACTGATAATGCTAAAGACTGGTTGAAGAACTTGAATCGAGAAGAATTGGGTATTACCGACTGGACCACACTCGCTCTGGCCTTCTACAAAAAGTATTTTCCACCACAGAGGATGAATGCTTTGAGGGGTCAGATTACTAATTTCAAGCAAACGGTACATGAAAATCTCTATGAGTCCTGGGATCGATTCAAGACGCTAGTGAGGTCTGTTCCTCACCACGGGTTCGAACAGTGGTTTTTGTGTAACCAGTTCTACAACGGATTATATGATGATCATCGAGCCATTCTAGATGTCGCGTCAAACGGGAGGTTCCAGAAGGAAATAGATGATGATAAGGGTTGGAAACTGATAGAGGAGATGGCAACCCATTGTGCTGAATATGGTAATCCGCGGAGTGGTACACGGACGATAGCTAGTATTGATTCTGAAGGTCTGGATGCAAAATTCGATAAACTAAATGCCAGACTTGACAAATGGGAGAAGAAAGCTGAAGATAACTAGCAGACGGTTCATTTGCTGCAGCGGGATGATGTGATTACTTGCGAGAGGTGTGGCGACACTGGTCACACGGCTATAGACTGTTTTGCTGAAAAGGAACAAGTCTTTTCCTTTCAACAATACCGTCAAGGAGGTGGGTACTACAATCAAGGGAATATCCATCCCAATTTGAGATGGACGAGCCAGAACGTCTTAAATCCTACACCTCCACCACCACAGTCGACGTATCAACCGCCGCACAAGCAAGGATTTCAGAAAATCCAGTCTTCACAGCAAACTAGTTCCTCATCTGGAGGAATTTCAGAAGTCGGGGAGTTAAAGTCTATGATCCAAGCTTTAGCTATCCAAATGAGCAAAACTGATCAAGCAACGAATGCTACTATTAAGCTTTTGGAGTCGCAGATTGCTCAATTGGCAGGAGTTCGATCGACTAGGCAACCTGGGCAGTTACCGTCTCAAACTGATAAGAACAAGGAGACGCTTAACATGATTACTCTGAGAAGCGGTCTTGCCTATGACAATTCTGGTACAGTTGCTGATATTTCTGGTGCGCATCCCAAAGTTGCGAAAACTGTTGCTGATAATGTAATCGATCGAGAGGTTATTGCTAGTCGATCGAATGAAATGAAGGAGAAACTACTCGAACGAGAGATAGGTGTTAGTCGATCGAGTGAATCAGAAAGCTTGTTACTCGATCGAAAGGTTGTTGATGCTCAATCGAGTGATTCTGATAGACAAGTGGTCGATCGAGAGAATCCAGTTACTCGATCGAATAAGTTGACTGAGGAAGCTGATCGATCGAGCAATTTAAGCTCGGATAATCTTCGATCGAGTGACTTAGATACTCGATCGATGGGTTTTCATGAGCGAGAAGCTCGTTCGAAAGGGTTAAGCAAGCGGATGATCAACAATGCAATTGTCAAGGATATGCAACGTGGTAATCCTGACATTCCAGTTCCGTTTCCTAGTCGATTGAAGAAGGCTAAGGTCGAGAAGGAATTTGCTCGGTTCGCTGACATTGTACGCGATCTCAAGGTGAACGTTCCTTTTGTAGACCTCCTATTAAAGGTACCCTCTTACTTAAAATTTATGCGAGAAATTCTTTTGCGTAAGAGGTCGGTTGATACTATAGAGAGACTGTAGCGTTGACTGAGGAATGCTCTGCGTTCCTCCAGAACAAATGCCCCCCTAAGCTGTCTGACCCAGGTAGTTTTTCTATACCGTGTAATATAGGTACCTATCTCATAGACAACGCGTTATGTGACCTAGGAGCTAGTGTTATCGTCTTACCTTTGTCTTTAGCCAAACGGTTAGGCTTTACGAAGTTTCAGTGTACAAACATGACGGTACAGATGGCAGATAGGACCTTGTCTTGACCCTTAGGAATCATAGAGGATGTTCTTGTGCAAATAGGAAAATTCTTTATCCCGGTCGACTTCATAGTTTTAGATATACCTGAGGATTCTCACACCCCCATCATTTTGGGAAGACCGTTCTTGCATACTGCGCAAGCGGTTATTGATGTTGGGTTACAGACTCTGACTTTTCAAATAGGTGGGGAGAATTTAGTATTCACGCAGTCTCATGCTAGTAAGGGTCCTATGCTTTTGTCACCATGCTACGCACTTCCCTTATCTGATATCGCACCTGATTTATTCACGCATGACAAAGCTTCGGTTCCTATCGAACCTATAGCTCCTATCTGTGATATCCCCATTGCTACCGTAACACCTCCGCCCCAGCTTGGGAGCGAATTGGAGGAACATGCTATTGTGTGTTGCATTACAGGTAGTAAATCAGTAGCATTGGAGCTGGAAAAGGGAAAGCCAGGTTCGCGTGACGACGTCAAGAAGAAGTCCAAGAAGGACAAAGGAGCTCGCATGTACGCAAGTGATTCCTAAGTGGAGCTAGACTCTAAGAAACCATCATACGTGTGGAGGAAGAAGACGGAAATTACCGCAGCTGAGGGTACTTCCGCAAGTCAAAGCCCAAACGGTGGCCTTCTCATGAAACTATTTGGTTGGTAGCCGGGTTTGCAACCCCGTGCAATTTGTAACAAACAATTTATCGCGTTTTCAATTAGATAATTAGACTATCACGTGATAATCCGTAGTTTAGATAGACAATTTATTTTTCCTTTTGGACAATTTTTGGTATTTTCTGGTATTCGGTTGGCATCGTTTTGCAGGAAAATAAAGCGGAAAACAATTGCCCAAAGATGAGGTTGGGCTATCAAGCAAGTACTCGATCGAGTAAAGAGAATTACTCGATCGAGCAACCCTGACTGGAACAAGCTCTCGATCGAGTGGAATTTTTACTCGATCGACCCCCAGTTTGATGCTGGTTTGGAGAAGCTTTGTCTTGTGAGTTGTTTCTGTTCCTTTTGTTTTTCCATTCTTCATATATATTTCATTAGGAACATGTATTAGGTTGTTTTTTTTCCCTTTTCCTTATACGCTTTTGTGCTATAGCCAATGAGGACATTGTCTGTTTTGGTTTGGGGAAGTGTTTTACATCCTTTTGCGTCTGCATTTGCATTTGTTGTGGGAAATAACAGTTTACATCCCCTTAAAAATTAGGATTATAACAAAATTATATAATATGAATGCAAGTCATAGATATAAAAACGATACAAATGTAGAGAAAAAGAATTAAACCTTCGATCCTTAGCAAATTAGGCCTAAGAACAGATATCAAAATAGATATCCTCCTAATCGTAACACCCAAGACTGATTGAGATATGCCCTTGTAATTGCTAGAAAAGAATTAAAAGTTACTGCTAACCTTTTGTTTTGTGTTTGTCAAAAGTTACAGTTAACTTTTGTCAGTTTGTGTGATTTTTAGATGAGATGGAGGCAGAGAGAGAGAGAATTAGGTTAGAAAACAAAAACACTTTTTTTCTCCTTCTTCTTTTTTTTTCCCACGGCACTTTTTTTGTAGGTTTTTATATGAGGGGATTTTTATGTCTCCTCAAACTAACTACCCATTGACCCGAAAACCCGAGTGTATCTGGATACCGTGTTTCGGTCATTTTAGCTTCCAATATAATGTAATATCTTATAATCGTCGTTTTACATGGACCGACATTATAATCCGTCATTAATTTATAAATATCCGTATATTTATAATTTGCCAATTAATTATAACGGTTTATGTTTAATTAGCTTACATTATATACTATAATTAAATATAACTTTTTATATTCAATTTTACGAATTACAGTTAATTCGTCTCAGCTATCTTTCGTCTCATCATCACATTGACTAACCTTTTAGTCAAATACACTGACTAACTGTAACAACCCGAAAAGTACCCAATTTGCTTAAGCAATAGCTTATGGATACTTTTCAGTAGAACTTAAGTTTTTAATATAGGAATTTTTGTTCCGAGGCGTATTTTGAAATTCCGCGTTCGTATTTGGGATTTTTGAGAGATTTCATGAAAGGACCGTTTTTGGTCATCTTTGACTTTTCTTGACTTTTAAACCGTCTTTGACTTTTCCTTGACTTTTTAAAGTCGTCATCGACTTTGTTATTTATTTTTAAGTCGTCTTAAACTTTTCTGAACTTTTTAGCCATTTTGACTTTTTCCGACTTTTTAGTCGATTTTGACTTTCGTTGACTTTTCCCGACTCGTCTTGCGATTTTGAAGACCGAAATTTTATTTAAAAAAAAAAATAATATTTTTGATTTATTTTTATTTAGATTTATTAAGATTTGTCATAATTTAATATAATTATTTTGAATTTTATTCGGAATTTAAATAATAACGTTTACGGTTTTAACCGAACGTCATTTAACTATTCCCGACGCATCGTAAAGCGCGCAACAAAATCGAAACTCGACTTTGGCATGAGTCACGCGGCCATGTCATAGTTTTCCACTCACGATTGGATATTTTAATTGATTCGATTAAAATAATACAAATATCTTAGATATTTGTTACTTTATCGAGCCGTCAACGGAGATTACGCAAATCGAGCAAAAACAGACCCAAATCACCTCAAACCACACGGCTCCTTAAAGTCCTCTAATAGCCTTGATATTTTGATTACTTTTGATTACAATATCATAATATCTAGATCACTATTCGCTTTATCGATCAATTAACGGAAATTACGCAAAACGCTCGAAATCAGACCCGACAATCACAATTCCACACGGCACACTTACCCACTCTTAAGCCTTGATATTTTCATTATTTTTTTCATTTTAATATCATAATATCTTGATATTAACTTTATCGTAAATAATATTTAATCGTTTACGTAAAATAATTATTTAACGCGAGTCAATTACGGAACAACAATTTCAAAACTCGACACCTTTATGTGTCTATAAACACACGGCACCCACACACCCATATGACTCACAAACAACTTGTCATTTTACAACAAATCAAAATAAGATCAAAACCTCACTTTATTTAATCGTTCTTCGCGTTCTTCATCGTTCATCTTTAGTTCTTCATCGTTCTTGAGCAAAACCTCCATAAATCCTTCGTTTCTTAATTAAATCCTTCCTAATTTATATTTCTATACTCTCCTCTTCGCTCCTCATCTTCTAGTACGGTTTATTTTCAATTCCGTCAAGATCGTTTTCATCATTTAATTATGGAAAATTTAGTGTAAGTTCTAATAATTGTTTTTCTTGTTATTTCTTATAGGGGAAGAGTTTGAAGACGAATTTGGGGACTCTTATATTTTGGGTGAAGACTAGTAGAAGGGTTTTCTTATTGATATTTTCTTATATTTTGTGCTAAGTGGATTTTGCTAGCTAAGGTAACATTTCCGATTTACTCGACGAATTAATGTCACATAGCCTTAGTTTTGTTTTTTTTGTAGTCTTTAGTTTTGGCTCATGTTATAGTATTTATGATTTGAGTTAGTAATATAGTCTTTAGTTTTATTTATTTGGATTTTGGTTCATCTTTATATTTTTGGTTCATGTTTTATGATTTATGGATTTTTAGTTAGTAATATGTTAAGTAGTAATTATTATGTTGTTTTATGATTTTTATGTTGTATGGAATGTTTGTGATGTTTGATGATTTTTGATGATTTTATGTTGTATGAATTTTTATGATGATTTAGTGTTCTTGATGATTTTTAAGTTGTAGTAAATTTTTATGTTGATTTAATGTTCTTGAAGAATTTTAATGATTCTTACTAAGTTATGATTTTTTTTAGTTGTAGTAAATTTTTATGTTGATTTAATGTTCTTGAAGAATTTTAATGATTCTTACTAAGTTATGATTTTTAAGTTGTAGGAAATTTTTATGTTGATTTAATGTTCTTGAAGAATTTTAATGATTCTTACTAAGTTATGATTTTTAAGTTGTTTAGGAAATTTTAACAAGTTTAATGTTCTTGACAAATTTTGATGATTTTTAATAAGTTTTGATTTTGTAAGGATGTTTGTTAAAATGGTTGTTTGATGATTAAAAACAAGTTTGGAATTGATTTGGGGTGTTTGATGATGGAACCGAGAAAGAGGCAAGAACCGGGTCCAAACCGGACCGGTCCAGGCCGGTTCAGACCCGGTCTGGGTTGGTCAAGGTGGGTCCGGGTTTTGGTCTTTGGGTTGTGTCGATGTATGATTGATTGGTTGTTGTTTTGACGGGTTTTAATTATGTTAAGCATGCGGGAAATTATTAGAAAACGGTTTTAGAAAAATTAAAGCAAAACAGCCTTTTTGAAGCCAAAACAGCCCGTGGGCCCATCCAGGCCCATATTGGGTCCGGCCCAATTCAGCCCGTGGGTCCCACCTTGGGACTTGTGACGGTTTTTGAGTTATCGTCATTTTTATCGTGTTTTGTAATATTTAGCAAGTGGGAAATATTCATAAGTAAAATATTTAATTAAAAAGGTTTTCATAAAATTATTATTTCTCACATGTTAGAAATTATAATACGAGATTAAGTTTACGTGAACTCATTTAAGCAAGCGGGGTTGGTTTTTTGGGTAATATGATAATGCATGTTAGAAGTTTTATTAAAATAACATGTAATGAATATGTTGATTTTATGTCTATGTGATAAAGACTCTGTTTCTAGCCGGTTTGATCCAAAGGGTTTGGTCAAACTAAGATCTAGTCAGCCCCGATTTGACTGATGACCCGTCGCGGGACTCGGGTCGGGGATTTGTCTTCAAGTAAGGTTTTATTGATTATTGAATTAGCCTTAGTAGATATGAGGCGATATGATATTTGGTAATTACTTATATGAAATTAGTCACATGATAGGATGTTTTCCCCGTGACTGTTTTATTATATGGTTGGTGTCGTGTTGACTAAGTACCCATAGCGAATTATGAGAATATGGCGTCTTGACCATTCTAATTCTAAATGAGTAGCTTGGACCATGACATTGATAGGCCAGTACTGTCTTTAACGAGTATATGTTCACCTGATGATAGCTTTTGTGTCTCGGCTTGGTGGGTTTATATCCAAGTCGGGGCATGGCTGCCTAGTCCACTTTGGAAACGGAGCCAGCTTAAGTACTAGCCATCTCTGCTTAGGGGGTCGCCTAGTAGAGTTTCTCATGTACGGTTATGTCATGGGACGGGGAATGGAATAGCTGTTGTCGCTAGGTCTGATCAGTCTAGGACTAGGATATGTTTTCCTACCTTGTGGTATAGCCTCGAGTTACAGAAGTAGTATATCGCCGTCCTAAGAACTTATGCCTGTTTATAGAAGTATCAGTCTTTCATGTATGTATGATTCTATGAGTTTTAGAAGGTGAGATGCAAGCCGGCTAAGATTGATAGAGTTTGGATTCCCGATTGTTAACTGATTCACATGATTACGTGTTGATTAGGGTTTGAGTGTATCAGGGCCATGTTACTTGGTAACCGCTGAGCCAGCATACCAGCTTCCCTACCTCGAGTTATATTTTATTAACGGTTTCACATGATAGCTTTCATATGATAGGTTATATGTTAGTTAACTGTTTCATAACATGAAAAGCATATCATATATGTTAAGGTTTTGTATTTTCTATATACATTACTTTTATGTTTTTCATGTTTCATTAAACTCGACATTTCGTGGCTGGGAGAACTCGGAGTTACTCCCCACTGACTGTGGCTTCCGTGTTTATATTTAATGCGGTCGAACAGGTGGTGTTGCATATTTGGGGTACATGGCCGAGCTAGCGAGTGAAGTTTTACCTTGGACCTATATTCGGTTCATAGTTTGTATATTATTATACACTAGTTTATTTCCGTATTTATACGGGAGATATGTCTCCCGTCTTGTATATTTCTTTTGTAGAATTTTATTTCCGTATTGTAACGAACCTTTTTATTATGTAATGACACCTTCGTATTGTATTCATATCTTTTATGTATTTAAAATATTTTTTTTTCTTTCCGCAAATTTGAGGGTGTCACAATATCGCTCCCCATTACATATATCCCTAATCAGCTCAAACATTCTCATTTTTTCCTAAACACATTTCCCCTTTATAACCATTAATATCTCTCTTATAAATCCGCAATTCATACCTTTCCTTTTTCACATTATCACATGATCCGATAAACACACACGCCTCTATATATATTGCTCTAACACACAACATTATTACACATCTCATATCACAAAACCTATTTTCTATCCCTCTCATAAGACTCATCAATCTATCAGTCCTAACCATATACAATCTCGCACACTTCCCACAAAACAATACAACCATGGGGAACTTTATTCCCTTATAGAATCTGCAAACTCACTCTCTAAGACGATACCTCTTTACACATAAGAAAAATATGAAATAACTTAGTACACACAACACATGGACAAAAAAAATCCACAAGTCACCCGCGGTGGCGAAGACACTCGATCGAATACAACACACACGACCGAATACTAGACACTCGGTCGAGTACGACGCACTCTGCCGAGTACATATTGTACTCAGTCGAGTACAAACCCCTATAACCATCCTGACACAAAAATTTCAAGACACTCGGTCGAGTGCAAAGTGCACTCGGTCGAGTGCCTAGTGAACTCGGTCGAGTGCGACGGATTTCGCAGCAGTGACCACTTTTCGTAAAACGGGCATATCTCCCTCAATTCTAAGTCGATTTCGGCTCATGACCTACCGTTAGAACTGAAACAGGACAAGATATCACCTCCATTTAGAATTATATCAATATCATTTCTAGAACTCAGGTTATAGCAGTTTAAAGACAGACCTTCCAAAATCAACTTCATATAATTCAGATTTTTGTTACCAAACAAATTTACCACTCATCAACATACCTCACATCACATAAAAGACCATAATTCACAACCATTCACATGTTCTTATCATCCCAACATATCAATATATATTAGCCAAAAATCATTCTGCATTCATGCCAATTATTCCACATAACATTCTCATGCCATAAAAAACGCATA
Organism: Heliosperma pusillum; assembly: GCA_022085475.1. Taxonomy (NCBI): domain Eukaryota; kingdom Viridiplantae; phylum Streptophyta; class Magnoliopsida; order Caryophyllales; family Caryophyllaceae; genus Heliosperma; species Heliosperma pusillum. The sequence continues at coordinate 36,025 of JAIUZE010003887.1, forward strand.
TTTTTCATGTTCTCAAACAATTCTTTCATATAATCACATGTAACTCATATATATAACATGTTTGTTAATATTAACCATATTCTCATGCCAAAATTCACCACCGTCATACATATTTCATATAAGCTCATCATCATGCCATCATACTTCATATACATCACATAATCATGCCACATCTCATGTGGTTCACACATGCTACAAATCACCACCCCACTCCTTTCCACATCCATCTCCATTTCACATATCTCAACATGCAACATATATTAATACATTAAATGCACATAACACCCCGACACTTCCCATGGTGACCAAGTAAGAGTTATAGGGGCAAAAGTGCGACTTCGGGACGTCTCCCTAATCTTTGCGGCAGCTCCCCATGACTTCTACCCGGGTTCATTTTATTAGACACTCCTAGTTCATTAGGTTCATTGGTTTTAGGTTCCAAAATCGATCGCTCTGATACCACTTTGTAACACCCCCATACACCAAAGTGCCTTACAAGACCTCCTTAACACATGGAAGTGCTACCATCTCGGTTGCCCGAGGTAGTGAACATCACAACAAGCAATAAAGGAAGCAATACTTATTAATAAATTTTTAAATACCAATACATTTCTCAAATGGAAGGCATACCATCCGACCAATTCAAATAAATAACAAATGAAAAAAGGATGTTTAACAATCATCTAAGACTCCAAGTAACGCAGAAGCTAGACTTGATAGGTGATCCCATCCTCGTTCCCGTCATGCTCTAAGGATTACCTGCGTTCACCTGCTCACCATCCCCCAATGGATCACAAGAGTTTTGTAAAACAGTAATTGGGTCAGTAAATGTGTCTATCGATCAATGCACAAGCAGAAGCACAAGGGATAAGAGAAACCGGAGGACCACCGCATTGGTTACCTCAGTAGACTCAGGTTACCAGCCTGCTCTACAAAACCACCTATTGACCATGGACCGCAGCCACAGGCGTCGAACTTCCATCTCACCGCTGCGAGATAAACCTGGATCATTAATGTCCACATCCCCCACGTGCCGGAATAACCATGGGGGCGAACTCGGGGCGTGCCTATCTCCCAACAGGATCACAATCACAAGTAACCATAGTAACCAATGAGATCGACAACAACTCCCCAAACCTGACACCAACATTTCCATCATCAATCACAATCAATAACATATACTCATAGCATCACTTAACAACAACAATTTCTGAGTAGGAAAACCCTACCTTATCAAGATCCACACAAAGTTCTAGGTATTAGAAGTATTCCTCAACGAAGTCCCCCTCATAAAGCAATTAACATTAACATAATCAATACAAGTTCATTCCCTTCCCCCAAATCAAATAAGACTATCAATATAATCACAATCAAAGCAATAACATGGATACTTAGCACTAGAATCGATCAAGGCTAAGGAACAAGCGATCCGGCACGAACAATCAAAGGTTCCAAGAGGGTTTTGAGAGATTTTAAGAGTTTAGGATTTTAGATTAGAAAGCGCAAAATGAATTATGAACTAAATCTCTCCTCTTAAACCCTTAATTAATCGTGCGATCTAATCCGGAAAAACTGTCTTACTCGATCGAGTAACAACGTAACGCGGTCGAGTGTCAAAGTCACTCGGTCGAGTGCACAAGTTCAGAACCAAACAAAAGACATCCACCAAAGTCACTCGGTCGAGTAGACTTCACTCGGCCGAGTAGGTACTCAGTCAAGTAAGCCCTACTCGGCCGAGTCCCCAACACTCAGGAATATGGAGTATTACAATATGCCTTAACCATGTTTGTTTTCATGTGATATGGCTGAGAGAACCTCGAGTTACTCCCCACTAACTATGACATTCATGTTTCATGAATAAACAGGTTACAGGTCGATGTTGTATGGGTTTTTGACGAGTGAGCTAGCGAGCGTTATACTTACAACGATTCACCCTTAACGTTGTAGTTTTATATTAGTTTTATTATTTCATTTGTGTATTTATCAAGGGATTAGGATTCCTTGTATTTATTTAAGTTAGAATTTGTAAAAACGATTTATTAAATTAAGTTTTGGTTTTTTATTAAATCCTCGTGTTTTCCGCTGCAAATTTATGTGTTTACTTTATTGCTAAATCGCGGGGTATCACAGTTGGTATCAGAGCTATAACGCTCCCGACGCTTATTCGTGCACCCCAACCTTAAATAACTTGACCCATGATTAATGAATGAGAGATGGGTAGTCTTAAGGACCTAAGGTGGTAGTCTTTAGTGTGCTTTATGTTTGTTAGGTTTTAACTTGTTTGTTGATTGTGTTGAGTGATGTTATATTTCCTTGCATCTTCTATCTTAAGATTGACCAAGTGATGGTTAGAAGAAGTACTCGTCACGGAAGATCGAAGACCTTCCTTACTGGTAGTGTACCTTATTATCTTCTTCTTATATAGATGCTTCTTATTCTTCCAACTATTTCTCTCTTTGGAAATTACTCTTATTACTTCTTTCCACCGATTTACCCTTTTATCTTGCTTTTTCCTTATGACCCCTTATGGATACCTTTTCTTTTGTTTTGAGTAATGTTAGCCTTGGTAGAATGAATTTGGGACTTTGAGTAATGAGTAGTAAGATATGTTTGGGTGTTATTAGTGAATAGCTACTTGATATTTAATTAGCTACTTGAATTATAAAAATGATGGTATAAAGTGGAAAGAATTGGCTAAGATCTTCGATCTTCTTGGTGACTTGATATTTTGATCTTTGGAGTTGGATAATTATAGTTCTTGTGGATCGTGCCTATAGTAAGACTAGTTCATATATGTGATAAAATTTGAATAATGCTTGAGTTGTAAAATTCTTTTGAGGCTAAGTGATTTCTTGTAGAAGTGCTATTGTGTGTTTCTTTATAGTATCGGTGGAAAATTATTTGGCTATAATTTTAGGTTTCGAGGTTGTGATCAAAATTTATGGTATCGGCAACTCATTTGAGTAAGATGTTATGGTAAGATGAACCTTGATGCTTGAGGATTGATTATGGAGTATAGTTCGACGGTGTGAACTTTAAAAGAAATATTTTGGGACATCGATGATGGTGTTTGATTTGATGTTGTAGTTGAAATAGTGAGCTCGTGGAATGTATGAGTTGAAAAAGACCTAGCATAGAGAAATCTTTGTTAAAACTTTGATTTTAGAAACCTTTGAAATGGTGTTGAATATTCAAGTTACAATAATGTTATTATTCTTGAGTTGCAATTTTGCTTTTGGGGGTTTGTGATATGTGAAAGGATGGATGATTTGGGATGTGGTTGATTTGTCGAATTTAGGTGTGTACCTTCTCTGGATGCCTTGTAGTAAGTGGTTCCTTCGGAAAGACATTCATTATAGAGATAAGTTGATTTGACGTTGCTCTATATTTGAGATAAGAAATTTTGTGGACTTGTAAAGGGCTTGTTATTGGATTTGGTTATTTTGATATAAGGTTCTAGATGCTTATAGTTGTAACTTCATTTGAGAGAACCTTAAGCTATAGGATGTGTGTAGTTTGAACCTTATATCTCTCCTCGTACCATTATCCTTCTCCTATTTCTTTCGTCCAAATTTTGCTAAACTTGATCTTTAAGAAAATCGCATTCTCTTATCTTCTCCTGTATTTAGCTATCTTTATAGCTCTAGTATATGTCCAATTTCTTACTTTTTAACTCTTATCTTTAGTGTTCCTCTAATTTTCGTCTCATCTTACCGTGTCCGTGTTTTCTTTGAGATTTCCAATCGTTTCTAGTATCATGGTTGCATTCTCTTTCCTCTTGTGAGGTAGTTGCCTTGTCAGCTGGTATAAAAGGTTAGTGATTTGTTTTTCGAGGATTCTTAGGAGATGGTACGTACCCATCTAATCGAGCTAATTTCGTGTTTATTTTGATCTTAGTATTTGAATATAAATCTTAGGATAAACTTTAGGGTTAAATATGTTGGTGGTAAGGTACTCTCTTGGTGGCTTTAGATTTTTAGCTTTATGTTGTAGTGTTATTTCGAGAATCGAGTTGATCGTGATGATAGTTCGTGGTTCCTGAGTTTATAATAGTTGGCTTAGAGATCTTTTGGGAGTTCGTCGTCTTTAAATATTGGACCCTAAAAAGGACTGTTTTGTGGTAATTAAGATTGGTGACCAAAGTTGGATGAATTTTTTTAAAAGTGAACATCGATGCATGTTGAGTTTAGATAAGCTAGAGGATTTAAATTGTTGTCTCATCGCCATATGCTTGGCCATTTGTGCTTTGGAATTAGTGCTTATTCTTTCTTGAGATATTATAGTTTGAGTTAGAGAAATGTTCATTGCAACCTTTGGATAGTGAGTATTCTATTATTATGAATTAGAAAGTTAGAATGGTAAACCCATTCATCTTGGGATTTAGAGAAATTATGGTTGCTATATGTGATTATTTATGTTGGCGGTTTTAGGTATAATAATGATTGGATTAAGGATGTTAGATTTTGTGAAAGAACTTTTATGTGGATCTCTGATTGTGTATTTTACCTTATTGACATACCTTAGTTGATGCTAGTTGGATATTAGATACTTGGGTTAGTGGCTTGGGTTTTGTAATTGTAAAGAATGTCTGTGAAATCTAGTGATTGGAACGGATCAGGTGTAACTGAGGTGAGTTACTGATAAGACGATATTTATTCGTATTTATACCTCTTATATATATTTTTTTACGGTCGTCTTTTGCATTATTTGAGTTATCTACTATACATTTGCTAATTTCGGGATTTAATTACCGACAAATTATTTTAAATGTAAGGGAGCTAAGTAAAGCATGTTTTGGTGTAGCAGATCAACACAAAAGGAAATGGGCCGACATCATGTCGATTGGATCCAACAGCCATAGGAAATGCTTAAACATTAAGCCAATTGAATCAAAGCTAAATAAAAGCATTATGTTAAAATTGCACATGGGCCAAGTAAAGAAGAGCAAGCACCGTAAAAAAGGCAAGAGTTCAGAAACACCAATGAACCACGGAAGCTACTGGAGTAGCAAACGCAGCAACGAAACTCTATTTCGTCACAAATTCGATCCCTTCTCATATTTTAATCATAAACTCTATCCTATTCTTTGCAAAATATATCCAGAATCTATCCCGTATATCCGAATATCAGTATAAATACCCGACTCTTTTATCAGAGAGGGAGGTGAATACCCATATATTTTATAGAGAAATATGAGCGAGATGAGTGACGGTTCAATCATTTGGGTCACAATTAGAAGATGAAGCAGTTCTCGGACGGCGTCTTAGTACACGTCCGAGTACGGGTGGATTCCGGTTCGATCGGAGGCGTGATATCCGAGGTTCGAGTCGCGGGTTCCAGGCAATAAAAATAAGTTCTTCTTACTTCTTCTTGTATCTAATTTATGGTTGAATTCGTTAATTAATTTTAGTATTGAAACCTTTGGTGGTTTATTGTTAATCTTTCAGTTATTTGTATCCAATATTTTACTCGTCTTAATATTAAGTTCCAATTTCAGTTTATTAATTTGTTATCTTATTATGATTGGAATTGTTTACTTCTTCTATTTATGTGATTCTGGTTTAGTTCGAGTCATATAATCCGAGTAGCGACTAGCTGTAATTAATCATTGCAAATTGGGGTTAGTTTAGGTTAGGAGTAATATTTGGTCAGTTAGTCAATTAGGTAGTGACGACACTTAAATGGTTAACTTGATTAATGATGTCTTCTTGGTTCAATAATGCTACTAATCCGGTCTTTAGTAGGGTGTGACAAACTTACATCGGTCGGTTAGTTTAGAATCGGTCTAGGCTTAGTTCAGGTCGGTTGCAATTAAGAGAATGTGACAACCCTCGCGAATGCGGAAATATAAAACATACAAGCATGTGAATTATATAGCGGAAATATGAAGTTTTTAAAACTTTTATACATGCAAGAAGAAGTATACGAGGAGTGTCAAATATTAAAAACCAAAGTACGAAATAAACTACAACAAGAGACGAAGTCTCTCCAAATGTTAACAAAGTAAAAGTGTTTAGCAAACAAGCTAAAATCGTCTAGAGGTGTTTCATCCAGGGACTACGCCCGCTAGCTCACACCCAAACCCAAAATATCATAGCAAAAAGCCATCCATGCAAGCAACCTGTTCATCCATGAAAAACATGAACGCCACAGTCAGTGGGGAGTAACTCCGGGTTCTCCCAGCCATATCACATTAAACGTACATAGAATGAAATACAAAAGTAAAGCATGCATACATATTGATGTACATGTGAGATACGATAAGGATAGATAGGCAATTCAATATATAATGATAAGAATATAAGAATTACAATTACGAATCCATCATGTGATACAAAGACTCGGGGAAGACACTCTTAGGCAACCGAATACGCTCACTAGGGCTTACATCTCACCGTTAGCGTTATAAGTTTGATAAGATTGAGACTCGACAAACAAACCATGCCAAGTCATGCGATGATCACAATAAATCCATCATATTATCATCCATTCAAACATACCAATACATAGACGATGCTCAATCATGCAATGACCATGAATAATAAGTCATGAAATCATGCATTCAAGAACGACGACACAAAGACGACATCTCTCACGGTAAATGAAACGCACTAGCACCGTGTACATTGCAAGTATGATTAACAGGCATCCACGAGATAAGCATTTCCCTGAACGCATACACGATGACATTTCGTATATGTAGACTAATTTCCTCCTAGTAGTACGACGATATAAATATCCAGTCCTAGTCTAAACCTGGCCAGACTCTCGGAATAAATCATTTTCCGATTTGACATGCGATGACATTTCGCATCCAAGACTCGGTCAATCATTGACGCCGAGTACCCCAAATTCGGTAGATCAATTCACAAAAGAAGCGGAAAAGAGCTCAAGCCACATAACAAGCGGTACGCTACATGCAAATAACACCACCTCGCAAGTACACAATATTTGACGGCCGGGTCGATCAACGCATAACGTTCAACTCCCAACAACGTCGTCGTATGCCCACTACACATGCAATTAAGCAGTAGGATACCTCCTCGTTCCGACATTCCAGCCTTACGAACGTGGAGGTAGCCAAGTGAATGAGAGCACAAAGCACAAGACAAAATAGTGCTCAAACCGTAACATTTGTAAAAACCGACTCAAAGTGGGAACATACCAAAAACCGTCACAAAACATGAGAATAGAGAATCATATAAGTTAAAATATGATAAACATGAGTCAATACATGATACATACGCATTAGAACAAGTTTATGAAGCATAATGAATAAAAACATAGATCACCTCTCCAAAACAACGTTGTTTGGAAACCAACGAAAACAAGGGTCCACTTCAAACGGTCATAACTAGAGTTCTAGACATGCAAATGCAGAAATTCTAAATGTAGGTGATAGCTTATCCTCGTACGGTTCCAACGAGTGGTCACAAGCCCAAAACAAGCAAGTAACGAAGGAGATATGATCATTCTACCAAAAAGGGTCAGTGCAGTGAAACTGCACAAGTCACGACCGTGACTTGTATTTCACGACCGTGACATGAGTTACCAGTTCACCCGAGAGCCTTCAACATACATTCAAACATTTTCAATTTTCATGATTCACTTCTAACAACTATCAACAATCAATAATCATCATCAAAAGTCATCAACTAACAACAATCATTATCAATAATACAATTCCTAAGCTTTCTAATCGTATTCTAAATACAAATTCTAACATAGAAATCATGTAAAACACGTAAATGATATCGAGTAACCCTTCACCGTTACCTTTTCGCGCCTTTAATCGATTTCTAAACCGTCCTAGTCTCCACCTACATACAATTAGATAATAAAAGATGAATATCATTCACCTTGAGAAAGACGGATAATTTAAAAAGCGAGAAAGACGGTAATTTTATTACCAATACGGATAGAGGAAGCTAAGAGGGGAAGAATAAGACGAACTTACGAGAATTTGAGCGAGTAACGAAGGAGTAGCGACGAATCTAAGACGGATAAAAAATGGAGGCAAGGTTTTATGGGGTTTTCTTAGAGAAGAAGGAAAAGTTGAGTTGTGTGAATGAATTAGGTTAGGGTGAGGAAAGGAGTATATGAGGGAAAAAGTCAACGAAAGTCAAATACGACTTAAGACGGGATTTACATGAAATCTCGCGGAAATTCCAAATACGAACTCGGAAATTCTAAATTCGACTCGGAAAATTAAATTTACAATTAAAACTAAATTTCACTGAAAAGTATCCGTAAAATATTTTTACTAGAAAAATAGGGTACATTTGCGGGTGTTTTAGGCCATATGGCCGGTCAAGACTCACTCAAATGAGTGATTATTGTGCTTATTTGATTCTCATGCAAATAGGTAGAGTGTGGGTAAGAGAATGATAATGATCATGTGTCATAACATGTCATAATCACTTGGTGGAGTGTGGAATTGGTAGAGTAAAATCACTAGTGATTTTGTCTACACAAAACCGGTGCACATGAGTCCATAATGGACCATTTTGATTTTTGATATTTGTCCCACAAATACTTATAATCATATGTTTAATTATCTTGTATAATTAGATGTCAATTTGATCATATAACAATTATATGACACAAATTAATATACAATATGTACTTAACTTTTAAGTTATATTTTACCATTATATCAATATATAATGGGTTCCACAAATCCCAGTTAATTTATTTTACAACTCTTTGTAAATATAATTAACTAATTACTCTACCTCAAAATATATGTATTACCTCAACTAATTTAATGAATTAACGATTAATCACTAAATTAATTCTTATTTAATCGTATTAAAATAAGACGTAAAATTTATTCAGTCAGTTATCGTATAATTGACTAATAAACTTAAGTGGAATGAGTTCCTAACTCAATTTCCAATAAATAACTCTCGTAACTAAACGTACATATCAAATATATGTAATGCTCTAATTAAACTGTATCGTATACAAATAATTAGTATTCTATTTGGTCTCATCCTATAGGTGTGACCTAAAGGGATCAGTTGATCACCGCCGTCATACGACAATAACGTCAAACTCTAGTCAGCCGAGCGTTACCGATTTACGTTAATCAACTGACGTGGAGTATCAAAATATACTAATCATGCCACGTATATTCCAAATGGGTTTCATTATATAAATGCTCTATTGTGGAGGACTCCTACTCCAACAATATCTCCCACTTGTCTTGACAAGCTGTGTGCTACCGATTCTCTTGTCTCTTTTGTGTCACATCCTCCCACTAATTGCAAGGTGTCTTACAGGTCGCACTGGCAATTGAAAATTATAAAAAGAGTGGTTTTCTCGATCTGGGAGAGCAACTGTCTGACCGGAAAATCTACCAGAGATCTCTTCCGAGCGTGGCCACGCATTTCCAGTTACTACTCCTCGAGTGGCCCGAAGATGTTAATACCCAACGTGGGTGGACAATTCCTGTTGACCCATCTTACACTGTATGATGCAGATCACCATGACCCAGAAGATGTCCACCGGCCTCCTTTCACGGCACGACCTAGGACAAAAACCAAAGTCAATCGGAAACTCTCAGGTAAATGGTTGCCAGTCTAAAGGATCGACTCATAAGAATAAAATAGAAATCCCCGCCACGTCCAGGCTTCAACAATTTTGATAAGGGACTCTATTATGGTCACTGCCCGACAGAGTGTCTCCACAGTCTGTCTATGTAAACGACCAGTCATCTCCAAGAACCCATGGTGCTGAACCAACCATCGATCGACTTAAAATCTAGTCACTTCGAGACGTCACCTCAAATGAGTGACTAGGGACAAAACATTAAGTTCATCCTGTTCACTTGAACTGGGTTCATCTTTTCTTTCAACCAATTCGGATAAACAAAGTATTAAAATTTAGTCAAACTAAATAAGGAGTTTTTAATGAAAATCTAACAATGAATGCGATTATCTAATATTTGGAAAAATTGATACGCTATCAATAATTTCATATCTCATAATCTCTAGCAATTCAGGTACATATTTCAATCCCCATTGAAATGCCATGCCTATCATGTTCAGCCTGCAAAAGGCATGGCTAATGGATTAGCAATACTTGCATCTTTCCCATCGTTCTGATTGCTATTTCTCTTTGTCTACGTAATCTCATATTACATAGAACTTTTTGAGTACGTGTCTAGGTTTAAATCTAGACTTAGGACTCTTGGCTTAAAGGTAGCTCCCACTGTTTTACCAGTATCATGGAATAGGATATACAGCTATAGGAACTACTTCTAGTCCCTCCAATACTGTCGAATCCAAGCTACTTTCATATGCATCATCATATGATGCAATGTACTCCATTTCCGTTGTGAAATCCGCAATGATAAACTCCCTGGAACACTTCCAGCGGATACATGACATTTGTCTTTGGAAATGTCGCTCCTATTTGAAAACTTTTCAATAGTACTTTCTGTTTGGTACTCTTCCAACAGATAAATCTTCTATAAAACACAGCCAGTTCGTGATTTCAAATCACTTTGATCAGTTTAGAAACTGAAGTCTGTTTAACCCCTTACACACAACTTACTGTAAACTCCAAATATATGGAACATATCTTTAGTCCTTCGCAAATACTTAAGGATGTTCTTTATGGCTATCAAGTGAGTCTCACTTGGATTTGATTGCAAACAATTTGTCATGCTCAAAGCATGCGAAATGTCAGATTGAGCATACATCGCAGGGTATATAAATGATCCCGCAGGTCGTACTTCTTCAAGTAAAATTTACCAGGTCACATACCTGACCATCATGCATGGAGTCCATTACGAATCGCATGACTCTAAGCCATAGCAAGAAGTTGGAACTAGAAAAAGTCTTTTATAAGTCACAGATTAGAATTCATCACTATTAAGGAGTGATAAAATTCCTCCTGACCTCTTAAGGTTCCGAAGAAACAACTACTGAACAAACAATGAGGAAACTTTTTCCGGACCATAGGACCATATGCTTAGTTTGTGTCTCTTGAAACATTTGATCCCACTATGTCTTATCAAGAAATAATCGTATTTTTATTGAAAGACAACATCACGAGTCACAAACGCTTTGTTCTCGTGGTCATTGTAGGATTATTGAGCACTTGTTTCATTTGGATAACTTATAAATTAGGTACGCTACCTATCCATATCGTATATGAAATAAATCCGACTGTTTTAAATGTGCTTTGATATGGTGGGATAAGAAATAGCAGACAAAAATAATAAGATCCCAAAGTTAGTCAAGTGGCTCAGATTAACTTGACAAAGACAAAACCATATCGTATAAGGTTCTGTTACTCTATGCAACAACACTCTTATCTCATAATGTGTGTTAGAGAAGTTAACTCGTGAAACTATTTCACAATACTTTTGGTGAAAATCAAAGTCAATGCTTAGATATTTCTTGTTACGATTTGGTTGTAAGTCCACTATCTAATATTCTTGATGGTTAAGTACTTCACATTGAAGCTCTTTGAACTTTTCAAAGATTTCTCTTAGCATCTCATTAACTAGAATCAAACACAATATCTACTTACGTCCTCGGTAAATAAAGTGAAGTAGTCATTACCATCTCTGGTTGTGTATTTTATTGGACCACACAAATTCTTATGTAATATGGCCAATAACTCACTAGTTCGATTTCCTTTTCAATAAAAAGGGCACGAATCATCTTGCCTTGAATACAAGATTCGCACACACACCATAAGATTCAAAATCAAATGTTTTAGGGATACTAGTCAATACTAGCCTTTTAATGTGCTACACAGTCCAGAATCAAGATTAGATCTGGGTCACCAATTTTGAGCCTTTTACAATCTATATGACAAGTAATTTCTAGTTTAGGTCAAGAATATAATTGCCTTTGATTGGTATGGGATAACCATTGACCAAGTATAGGCATAAAAAGATACAACACTTGTTCTATTCATAAAAATGAAACACTTGTGTCGTACACTAAGCGAATACTATATTCTTTATTTACAGGTCGTAACATAATAACGTTTATTAAAGTATACCTCTAAATCCAAAACTAGATTGATCACATTATAACTTTTATATGTCTCTATAGAAATAAAACTACAATAGTTATATTTCCCTTGTAGCTCGACATTTAATCATGGTTAGTCGTCGTACGAATCATTATTATATGCATTGAATACATTGATAAGAACCATAATAGGTATCTAATACCCAAAAATTGCATTTAGCAAAATAAATGTCGATCATATAGATATTATAGATGAAATTATTTTTTGGAGTAATACACCCAATTTCTGTAACACCCGGAAATGTACCCTATTTTTCTAGTGAAAATATTTTACGGATACCTTTCAGCAAATTTAAGTTTTAATTTAGAATTTTATGTTCCGAGTCGAATTTAGAATTTCCGAGTTCGTATTTGGAATTTCCGCGAGATTCCATGAGAATCCCGTCTTAAGGCGAGTTTGACTTTTCTTGACTTTTAAGTGTCTTTGACTTTTCTTGATTTTTAAGTCGTCTTTGACTTTTCTTGACTTTTAAGTCGTCTTTGACTTTTCTTGAATTTTAAGTCGTCTTTGACTTTTCTTGAATTTTAAGCCGCCTTTGACTTTCTTTGACTTTTCCGACTCACCCTTTACTTATACTCCCTCATACTCCTTAACCTAATATTCATTCTACACAATCACAAATACATTTCTTCTTCCTTAAGCAATCAAAACCTTCCCTCCCTCTTTATTTTCGATCTTTGAATCATCATAGCTCCTTCGTTCCTTGATAGAATTCACGTAAGTTCGTCTCATTCTTCTCCTATTACCTTCCTCTATCCGTTTTGATATTAAAATCATCGTCTTTCTCGCTTTTTAAATTATCCGTCTTTCTCAAGGTGAAATATATTCAACTTTTATTACCTAATTGTAGGTGGAGACTACTAGGAAAGCTTAGTAATCGATTAAAGACGCGTAAAGGTAACGGTGAAGGGTTACTCGATATCATTTACGTGTTTTACATGCTTATATGCTAGAAATCGTATTAGAATACGATTAGTAAGTTTAGGAATCATGTTATGGATGATGATTTGTTGTTATTTGATGATTGTTGATGATGAATATTGATTACTGATAGTTATTAGAAATGATTATGAGAATTGGAAATAAAAGGATTGAATTTATGTTGAAGGTTCTCGGGTGATTTGGTCACACATCTCACGGTCGTGAAATACAAGTCACGGTCGTGACTTGTGCAGTTTCACTGCACTGACCCTTTTTGGTAGAATGATCATATCTCCTTCGTTACTTGCTTGTTTTGGGCTTGTGACCATTCGTTGGA
>JAIUZE010003888.1:0-19936 GCA_022085475.1 Heliosperma pusillum
AGAATGGTCAAGACGCGATATACTCATAATTCTCTATGGGTACTTAGTCAACACGACACCAACCATATAATCAAACAGTCACGGAAAAACATCCTATCATGTGACTCATTGCATATAAATAATAATCAAATATCATATCGCCTCATATCTACTAAGGCTAATTCATTAATTAAATACAACCTTACTTGAAGACAAATCCCCGACCCGAGTCCCGCGGCGGGTCATCAGTCAAAACGGGGCTGACTAGATCTTAGTTTGACCAAACCCGTTTGGTCAAACCGGCTAGAAACAGAGTCTTTATCACATAGACTTAATCATAAAAATCAACATATTCAATACATGTTATTTTATTAAACCTTCTAACATGTGAATTATTATAACATCCCAAAAACCCGCTTGACTTAAATGATATCCAATTAAACTACGATCTCGTCTTATAATTTCTAACATGTGAGAAATAGTAATTTTATGAAAAACCTTTTTAATTAAATATTTTACTTATTAATATTTCTCACTTGCTAATTATTACAAAACGCGATAAAAATAACGATAACTCACAAACCGTCACAAGTCCCAAGGTGGGACCCACGGGCTGACTTTTGGGCCGAACCCAACATGGGCCTGAATGGGCCCACGGGCCTGTTTGGGCTGTTTTGGCCTTTTTAACGATTTTACTAAAAACCGTTTCTAATTATTTCCCGCATGCTTTAACATAATTAAAACCCGTCAAAACAACAACATGACAATCAAACATCGACACAACCCAAAGACCAAAACCCGGACCCACCATGAACCAGCCCAGACTGGCCTGGACCGGGCCTGAACCGGCCTGAACCGGCCTGGTTTGGGTCCGGTTCACAGCCCCATTTCCGGCCACCACCATCATTCACCCCAAATTGTTTCTTACATGTTTAAATAAATCAAACAACCATTTTAACAACCAGTTTAACCATCCAACATACAAAAATCATCATCATGAAGAAATCATAAAAATATAACAAGAACACTAACATATTTATAAATTCCTACAACATAATAAAATTAACAACTTATCATGTTACTAACTAAAAATCATAAAATCATAATAATATGAACAAAAGCTAAAGATGAACCAAAAACTAAAGAAAACTAAAGCTATGTAACATATATCCGTCGAGTAACTCGGAATCGTTACCTTAGCTAGCAAAACCACTTAGCACCAAAATAATAAGAAGTATATAATAAGAAACCCTTCTACTAATCTTCACCCAAAATATACGAGTCTCCAAACTCGTCTTCCAAATCTTCCCCTATAAGAAAAGACAAGAAAAACATTATTAGAACTTAAAATATGATTTTCCATAATTAAAGTGTTGAAAACGATTTTGTCGGAATTGAAATAAAACCGTACGTGAAGATGGGGAGCGAAGAGGAGAGTCTAGAAATATAAGTTAGGACTGATTTAATTAAGAAATGAAGATTTTATGAAGGTTTTGCTCAAGAACGATGAAGAACAATTGAAGAACACGAAGAACAAATGAAGAACGATGAATAAAGTGATATTTAGATCTTAATTTGATTTGTTGAAAAATGAAAAGTTGTTAGTGAGTGGAAGGGTGGGTGTGCCGTGTAATTATAGGCAAAAAGGGATGTCGGGTTTTGAAATTGTTGTTACGTAATTGGCTCACGATTAATAATTATTTTACGGTAATCGATTAAATATAATTCGATATTAAGATAATTAAATTAAATATCAAGATATTATGTTATTATAATCAAAAGAAAGACAAATATCTAGTCCTATTAGAGGCCTAGAAAACCGTGTGGTATGGTGACTGTCGGATCAGTTTTGTAAACGATTTGCGTAATTTTCGTTAACTGATCGATAAAGTTAATAAATATCTAGATATTTTGATTAGTTTAATCAAAATAAATAAAATATCTAATGGTGAGTGGAAAGCGATGACACGCGCGTGTGACTCATGCCAAAGTCGAGTTTCGATTTTGTTACGCGCATTTACGATGAGTCGGGAATAGTTAAATGACGTTCGGTTAAAACCGTAAACGTTATTCTTTAAATTCCGAATAAATTCAAAATAATTATATTAAATTATGATAAATCTTAATAAATCTAAATAAAATAAATCAAAAATATTATTTTTTTAAATAAAATTTCGGTCCTCAAACTTATGAGGCGAGTCGGGAAAAAGTCAACGGAAGTCAAAGTTGACTGAAAAGTCGAGAAAAGTCGAAGATGACTTAAAAGTCAAGAAAAGTTTAGGACGACTTAAAAGTCAAGAAAAGTCAATGACGACTTTTAAAAAGTCAAGAAAAGTCAAAGACGACTTAAAAGTCAAGAAAAGTCAAAGATGACTAAAAACGGTCTTTTCATGAAATCTCTCAGAAATTCCAAATACGAACGCGGAATTTCAAAATAAGACTCGGAACAAAATTTCTATTTTAAAAACTTAAGTTCTACTGAAAAGTGTTAGTAAATATTTTTACTAGAAAAATTGGGTACTTTTCGGGTTGTTACATCCATGAATTTGCTAAACTAGATTTCCTTATAATTTCTCCTCAAACGTTGGGGAAATGGAACTTGGATTTTGATGGGTTCCTTCAAAGGTTCATCCTTCTTTTCTTTGTTTTCTGCTTCCTTAACGGTGGATGGTTGGGAATCTTTTTGGCTCTCTACTTGTGGTGGCTCAACTATTGTTTCTTTGGGTTGCTGAGGTTCCTTATAAGTGGTACCACTCCTAAGGGTGATAGCATTAGCGGTGTCTTTCAGTTGTTCACCATGAGGTGGGAGATGGCCTTGTTTCCTTTGGGCATTAGAGGTAGCCAATTGGCCTAATTGAGTTTCAAGCATCTTGATGGCAGCATTTTGAGCTTGATCACTCTTTTGAAGTTGAGCAAACATTGAATCTTGTTTTTGAAACACTTGGAGAAGCATGGATTAAATTTTGCTCAAGCTTGAGTCATTGGGTTAGCTTTGATTTTCGGGTGGTTGGTGTTGAGGATGGTGTTGGTAAGGTTGATTGAAGTTAGGTTGAAATGGATGTTTCTGGTTTTGAAAACCAGGTGGATTATAGGGCTTCTGTTGATGTGATATGAATGGTTGTTGGATCTGATGGTGGGGATTCTGAATGTTGGTGCTTTTGTAGGACAAAAGAGGATGGTTCTTTGTGTTCTCGTTGTAGAAGTTTGAGAAAGCATTGCCCTGCCTGTATGCTTGGTAGGCATTGAGTTGCTCTAGCGAACTCCTACATTCTTGAAAATTGTGTCCTCCAACTCCACATGTCTCACATACCACTACGTGGTTAGTGACGTTAACATGTTGCTTAGATTGGGAAGAGCTTCCTACTTGTTGCTGCAGAAGGGCTAATTGGGCTTCTAGGAATGCTACTTTCCTTGAATCTTCCTGCTTTGTTTTGAGCGGCATAGCACGTGAATTGCTATATTGAGAGTCGTGAATTGCCATTGACTCGATAGTTGCACTAGCTATTTCTACATCGATCTGATCGAAACGACCATTGTTAGCAGAGTCGAGGATACGACGCAATTCGCCACAACAACCATCGTAGAAGGTGATAGCTAAGAACCATGAATCAAGGCCATGATAAGGGCATTCTCTTTGTAATTTTTGGTATCTTTCCCATGCCTCATAAAGGCTTTCATCGCCTCTCTGACGGAATCCAGTGATTAGGCTCCGTAAGAGTGCGGTTCGTTCTGGTGGGAAGTACTTTTGATAGAAAGCAAGAGCTAGACCATCCCAGTCAGCTATTCCTAAGGCAACTCGGTCAAGGCTATTGATCCACAGTTTAGCCTTTCCCGTTAAAGAGAAGGGAAAGAGCATTTCCCTAATCTGCTCTTGGGATACTCCAGTTTGTCTAATTGTGGAGCAATAGTCACAGAAGTTTTGAATATGAAGGTTGGGATCTTCTGTGGCATTGCCACCAAATTGACTTATTTCTATTAAACTGATGAAGGCAGGTTTGATTTCAAAGTTTTGGGCTGTGATTTGGGGTGTAGCAATACCCCTTGGAAGTGTATCTGCAGTTGGTTTGGAATGGTCTGAAAGTCGAACCATTTTCTTTTGTGAAGATGAAGATTGAGTGTTGTTTGAAAGTTGATTAGTTTTTGAGAATGGAGATGAGAATGGATCTTCTTCTCCTTTAAGATTAGATAAAATATCCGAGTATTTGTCACGAATACAGTCTAAACTTGAAGTATCAGAAGCTTTTGAGATTTCGTTGAATATCTTTCGTTTCCTACGTAGAGTTCTATCTAGATCGGGGTCTAAAGTGATAGGGATCCCTAGTCTAGAAGATCTGGGCATAAGATTGAAAAGCTAAGATGAAAAATCAAGAGAGGTGTTAACAACCCGAAAATGCCGATTTTTCTAGTTAAAATATTTACTAACACTTTTCAGTAGAACTTAAGTTTTTAAAATAGGAATTTTTGTTCCGAGTCTTATTTTGAAATTCCGCGTTCGTATTTGGAATTTTTGAGGGATTCCATGAAAAGACCGTTTTTAGTCATCTTTGACTTTTCTTGACTTTTAAGTCGTCTTTGACTTTTCCTTGACTTTTTAAAGTCGTCATTGACTTTTTCTTGACTTTTAAGTCGTCCTAAACTTTTCTTGACTTTTAAGTCATCTTCGACTTTTCTCGACTTTTCAGTCAACTTTGACTTCCGTTGACTTTTTCCCGACTCGTCTCATAAGTATGAAGACCGAAATTTTATTTAAAAAAATAATATTTTTGATTTATTTTTATTTAGATTTATTAAGATTTATCATAATTTAATATAATTATTTTGAATTTATTCGGAATTTAAAGAATAACGTTTACGGTTTTAACCGAACGTCATTTAACTATTCCCGACTCATCGTAAATCCCGAACAAAATCGAAACTCGACTTTGGCATGAGTCACACGCCCATGTCATCGTTTTCCACTCACATTAGATATTTTAATTCTTTTGATTAAACTAATAGGAATATCTTAGATATTTTCAGCTTTATCGATCCGTCAACGGAAATTACGCAAATCGTTTACAAAACTGACCCGACAGTCACCATATCACACGGTTTTTCCTCTCTCTTTGACCTTGATATTTTCTTTCTTTTCATTACAATAACATAATATCTTGATATTTAATTCAATTAACTTAATATCTAATTAATTACGGTAATATAATTATTATACCGGGTCAATTCCATAACAACAATTTCAAACCCAACTCACTATTTTGCTCTATAAACTCACGGCTCACACACTCCACTTTACTCACAAACAACTTTTCATTTTTCAACAAATCAAATTAAGATCAAAATATCACTTTCTTTAATCGTTCTTGAGCGTTCTTCGCGTTCTTCATCCGTTCTTCATCGTTCTTGAGCAAAACCTTCATAAAACCTTCATTTCTTAATTAAATCCGTCCTAACTTATATTTCTAGATCTCCTCTTCGCTCCCCATCTTCTAGTACGGTTTATTTTCAATTCCGTCAAAATCGTTTTCAACACTTTAATTATGGAAAATCAAAGTTTTAATTCTAATAATGTTTTTCTTGTCATTTCTTATAGGGGAAGACTTTGAAGACGAGTTTGGTGACTCGTATATTTTAGGAGAAGATTAGAAGACGGGTTTCTTATTTTCTTAGTTCTTATTATTTTGGTGCTACTTGATTTTAGCTAGCTAAGGTAACAATTCCGATTTACTCGACGAAATAATGTCACATAGCTTAAGTTTTAGTTCATATTATTGTTACTTATGATTTTTAAGTAGTAATATGATAAGTAGTTATTTTTATTATGTTGTTGAATAATTAGTATGATTAGTGTTCTTGCCATATTTTGATGATTGGTTCATAAGCATGATTTTTGTATGCATGATGGTTGAATTGGATGTTTAAAAATGGATGTTGTTAATTAAAAACATGTTAGAATTAATTGGGAAGTGTGGTTGTGTGAACCGTGGGAAGTGGCAGTGAACCGGACCCAAAACCAGCCGGTTCAGGCCCGGTCCAGGCCGGTCTGGGCTGGTTCATGGTGGGTCCGGGTTTTGGTCTTTGGGTTGTGTCGATGTTTGATTGTTTAATGGTTGTTTTGACGGGTTTTAAATATGTTAAAGCATGCGGGAAATATTAGGAAACGGTTTTAGGAAAGTTGTAAAAATCAGCCCAAATCAGCCCAAACAGGCCGTGGGCCCATTCAGGCCCATGTGGGGTCCGGCCCAACTCAGCCCGTGGGTCCCACTTTGGGACTTGTGACGGTTTTTGAGTTATCGTCATTTTATTCGTGTTTTGTAATATTTAGCAAGTGGGAAATTTTAATAAGTAAATTATTTAATTAAAAGTATTTTTCATAAAATTATTATTTCTCACATGTTAGAAATTATAAGACGAGACCGTAGTTTAATTTGATATCCTTTAAGTCAAGCGGGTGGTTGTACGATTTAATAATTCACATGTTAGAAATAGAAAATGAAATAACATAAATGATTGTATATTCTTATGTTCAAGGCCTCGAGGGCTAAGACTTCTGTTTCTAGCCGGTTTGACCAAACGGTTTGTTCAAATAAGACTAGTCAGCCCCCTTTTTTTGACTATGCCCCGTCGGGCACTCGGTCGGGATTTTGTCTCGGTACTGTTTTATTTTAATGAATAATGAATGAGCCTTAGTTAGATATGATATGAGGCGATATGATATTTGAATATGATTTTTATATGCAATTAGTCACATGTTAGGAAATGGTTTCCGTGACTGTTGAATTATATGGTTGGTGTCGTGTTGACTAAGTACCCATAGAGAATTATGAGTATATGGCGTCTTGACCATTCTAATTCTAAATGAGTATCTTGGACCATGACATTGATAGGCCCGTACTATCTTTAACGAGCATATGGAGTTTGCCGCTTGATAGCTTCTGTGTCCCGGCTTGGTGGGTTTATATCCAAGTCGGGGTATGGCTGCAATTGTTTCCACTTTGGGAAATGGAGCCAGTTTAAGTACTAGCCAACCCCTTTGATGGATCTTCTTAGGGTGTACTCATGTGATTGTATCATGGGTCTTGGATGCGAGGTTTTTTCCGCATTTCTCTGGGTCTGCGCAGTCTAGGATTAGGGTTGAGTCGTATCTTGGACATGTTTCTGATAGGAACCTCTGAGCTAAGATATGTGCTTTGGATCTGGGCCATGTCATTGTGTGACCTGCTGAGGCCTATATGTGTGCTTGGTACTTTGGGCCATGTTACCGGAGGTGCCGCTGAGGCCTAAATATTTAAGTATATCCTACCTCGTGGTATAGACTGAGTTACAGTCGACTATTGACGCACTAAAATTGTGCCTGTTTGTAGAATTATTGGTCTTTCATGTTTGTATGATTCTATGAGTTCTAGAAGGTGAGATGCAAGCCGGCTAGGATTGATAGAGTTTGGATTACCGATTGTTAACTGATTCACATGATTACGTGTTGATTAGGGTTTGAGTGTTTCATGGCCATGTTTCTGAGAGGAACCTCTGAGCTAGCATACCAGCTTCCCTACCTCGAGTTATAGTTTATTATCGGTTTCACATGATAGCTTTCACATGCTAGGTTATTTGTTAGTTATCTGTTTCATAACATGAAAAGCATATCATATATGTTTAAGTTTTGTATTTTCCATATACATTGCTGTTATGTTATTCATGTTTCGTTAAACTCGACATTTCGTGGCTGGGAGGACTCGGAGTTACTCCCCACTGACTGTGGCTTCCGTGTTTAATTTAATGCGGTCGAACAGGTGGTGAATGCATACATTGGGTAACATTGACGAGCTAGCGAGCCGAAGTATTACCTTGGACCTATATTCGGTTTTTTAGATTGTATATTATTATACACTCTTTCATTTCCGTATTTATACGGGAGATATGTCTCCCGTCTTGTATATTTCTTTTGTAGAATATTATTTCCGTATTGTAATGACCCTTTTTATTTCAGACACCTTCATTGTGTATTTAAATTATTTTTTTTTCTTTCCGCAAATTTGAGGGTGTCACAACTTGTTGGTTATTTTAGACTTGTTAATCAATTTCTCAAATCAAACATTCTCCAAATGTGTTATCCTACATGTTTTTGTCATTGTTAATATCATGGTTTGTAATTAATTTAAGTTTGTGTCTATTAATTTAAGTTTGTGTCTTAATTAGTGTCTTAATTAGTGATTAGAGTAATTAGTTAGTAATTAGATTTGTTAATTGGTTTTTAGCAAGAGTCTAGATTAGTTAATTTAGTTAATCCGGCCTTCTCTTGGGTTCGGCCCTATTCTTACCATTTACTACCTTTATTTAAGATAGTTTGTGTTTGTTTAGGAGATATAATTTGCTATTTGACCATAGCTAATTAGCGGAATTAACGACACGTGAATTAAGCATCGTCAAATTTGGCGCCGTTGCCGGGGAAGGCAATATAGCTAAAAATTAAATTGAAACTCTTGTTAGTGTCATAACTTGTTTAGATTGTTTTTCAATTTTTTTTTAGCTTATTAGTTACTTTGTGTGATATGTTCTTGGGTTGCTATTCTTGTTTCCTTAGCCAACCTTATTGAAGTTACTAATTTGTGTTGTTGAGTTGTTTTAGAGTTTATGCCTAGGTCACGAGAGGGAATTGGTGACCAAGATATTGATCCATCTTCAAGTAGCATATCAAATTGGTTATTTTCAAATCCCCTTTATAGGAGACCTTTTTGGAGGGAACCTAGTGAAGAGGAAGTGGAAAATAATATTTTTCAAGAAGAACCGGAAGAAGAGTTTGAGTCACCACCTATGATACCATCTCCATTGAACGTCCTTTACCCACCTAATATGGCGGAGGCTAATAGGACAATCGGTGAGATTCGGTCAAGGAATTATGAGGAGCAACCCCTTTGTATTGCATATCCTCCCATGGGGGATGTGAACTTTGAGCTCAAAGGTTTCTTCATCCACAACTTACCTAAATTTCTTGGTATGGCGGGGAACGACCCTAATAGACACTTGGCCGAGTTTCATATGATTTGCCAAGGTGCTATTCCCCAAGAGGTGACCGAGGATTAATTCAAGTTAAGGGCATTCCCTTTTTCTCTTCAAGATCCGCGAAAGAATGGCTCTTTTGCCTCCCGGCTCACTCCGTTACCACGTGGGTGGGCTTGAAGAAAAAGTTTCTTGAAAAGTATTATCCGGATTCAAGACACAATCACTCCAAGAAACGTATCACTAATATTGAATAAGAAATGGGACAGACCCTTTATGATTATTGGGAGCGTTTCAAGAGTCTTGTGGCAAGATGCCCATACCATGGCATGTCGGGAGATGATTTGTTAACGACTTTCAATGAGGGGTTGTGCCAAAATGATCAAAGAATGATCATTGCCGCCACCGGATGTGGAATTGACACCCTTAATGTGGCCGAGGACAACAATATTATCGAAAAATTGGCAATGAACACAAGAAGCTATGGAAGAAAGAGTGAAAGGGGAGGGGGCTCTAGGAATGTATCCTCCATGGAGAATCCTTATGCATCTCAAAACCACACGATCATGCAAGAAATTGGTGAACTTAAAAGTATGATGTCAAACTTGGTTGTTAACAAAGGTAACTCATTCTCTCAACACCCCGAACCAATTGAATGCTCATACTGTGGGGGTGACCATGCCACCAACACATGCTACATCATGATTGAACAAGGAGCAACTATGGAAAGTGTTAATGCTATGGTGTAACAACCCGAAAAGTACCCAATTTTTCTAGTAAAAATATTTACTAACACTTTTCAGCAGAGTTAAGTTTTTAAAATAGAATTTATTGTTTCGAGTCGTATTTTGAAATTCCGCGTTCGTATTTGGAATTTCTGAGAGATTTCATGAAAAGACCGTTTTTAGTCATCTTTGACTTTTCTTGACTTTTAAGTCGTCTTTGACTTTTCCTTGACTTTATAAAGTCGTCATTGACTTTTTCTTGACTTTTAAGTCGTCCTAAACTTTTCTTGACTTTTAAGTCATCTTCGACTTTTCTCGACTTTTCAGTCAACTTTGACTTCCGTTGACTTTTCCCGACTCGTCTCATAAGTTTGAAGACCGAAATGTTATTTAAAAAAATAATATTTTTGATTTATTTTTATTTAGATTTATTAAGATTTATCATAATTTAATATAATTATTTTGAATTTATTCGGAATTTAAAGAATAACTTTTACGGTTTTAACCGAACGTCATTTAAACTATTCCCGACTCATCGTAAATCCCGAACGAAATCAAACTCGAATTTGGCATGAGTCACACGCGCGTGTCATCGTTTTCCCCCACTCACAATTGATATTTTAATTATTTTGAGTTAAAACTAATCAAAAATATCTAGATATTTAATTACTTTATCGATCCGTCAACGAAGATTTTGCAAATCGCTCAAAAACAGACCGATTCTTCCCCATATTACACGGCTCCTTTAGTCCTCTAATAGGGCTTGATATTTTCATTAATTTTGATTACAATATCATAATATCTAGATATTATTTCACTTTATCGATCAGTTAACGAAAATTACGCCAAACGCTCGAAATCAGACCCGACAAGCTCAACATCACACGGCTCCTTGGTCCTCTCTTAGACCTTGATATTTTCATTATTTTTCATTACAATATCATAATATCTTGATATTTAGTTTAATTAACTTTATCGTTAAGTATATTTAATCGTTTACCGTAAAATAATTATTAAACGCGAGTCAATTACGTAACAACAATTTCAAAACTCGACATCCTTATTTGTCTATATTTACACGGCACACACACACCCCACATTACTCACAAACAACTTTTCATTTTACAACAAATCAAATTAAGATCAAAACATCACTTTATTTAATCGTTCTTCGTGTTCTTCGTCGTTCATCAATTGTTCTTCATCGTTCTTGAGCAAAACCTTCATAAAATCTTCGTTTCTTAATTAAATCCATCCTAATTTATATTTCTAGACTCTCCTCTTCGCTCCTTATCTTCACGTACGGTTATATTTCAATTCCGTCAAGATCGTTTTCAACACTTTAATTATGGAAATTCATATTTTTAGTTCTAATAATGTTTTCTTGTTATTTCTTATAGGGGAAGATTTTGAAGACGAGTTTGGAGACTCGTATATTTTGGGTGAAGATTAGTAGAAGGGTTCTTATTATATATACTTCGTATTATTTTGGTGCTAATTGTTTTGCTAGCTAAGGTAACAATTCCGTTTTACTCGACGAATAAATGTCACATAGCCTTTAGTTTTTGGTTCATGTTATGGTTAATTATGATGTTAGTTAGTAACATAGCCTTTGGCTTTTGTTTTCTTTAGTTTTTGGTTCATCTTTAGTTTTTGTTCATATTATTATGATTTTATGATTTTTAGTTAGTAACATGATAGGTTGTTAATTTTATTATGTTGTAGGAATTTATAAATATGTTGGTGTTCTTGTTATATTTTTATGACTTCTTCATGATGATGATTTTTGTATGTTGGATGATTAAATTGGTTGTTAAAATGGGTGTTGTTAATTAAAAACATGTTAGAATTAATTTGGAAAAAGGGGTTGTTGTTTTGGTGGTGGCCGGAAATGGTGGGGCTGTGAACCGGACCCAAAACCAGCCGGTCCAGGCCGGTTCAGGCCCGGTCCAGGCCGGTCTGGGCTGGTTCATGGTGGATCCGGGTTTTGGTCTTTAGGTTGTGTCGATGTTTGATTGTTATGTTGTTGTTTTGACGGGTTTTAATTATGTTAAAGCATGCGGGAATTAATTAGAAACGGTTTTAGTAAAATCGTTAAAAGGCCAAAACAGGCCCAAATCTGTCCGTGGGGGCCCAGTTCAGGCCGTGTCATGTTGGCCCAAAAATCAGCCCGTGGGTCCCACGTTGGGACTTGTGACGGTTTTTGAGTTATCGTCATTTTTATCGCGTTTTGTAATAATTAGCAAGCGAGAAATATTAATAAGTAAAATATTTAATTAAAAAGGTTTTTCATAAAATTATTATTTCTCACATGTTGGAAATTATAAGACGAGATCGTAGTTTAATTGGATATCATTTAAGTCAAGCGGGGTTTTACGTAATATTTAATAATTCACATGTTAGAAGTTTTATTAAAATAACATGTAATGAATATGTTGATTTTATGTCTATGTGATAAAGACGCTGTTTCTAGCCGGTTTGATCCAACGGGTTTGGTCAAACTAAGATCTAGTCAGCCCCGATTTGACTGATGACCCGTCGCGGGACTCGGGTCGGGGATTTGTCTTCAAGTAAGGTTTTATTTAATTATGGAATTAGCCTTAGTAGATATGAGGCGATATGATATTTGATTATGATTTATATGCAAATAGTCACATGATAGGATGTTGTTCCCGTGACTGTTTTGATTATATGGTTGGTGTCGTGTTGACTAAGTACCCATAGAGAATTATGAGTATATGGCGTCTTGACCATTCTAATTCTAAATGAGTATCTTGTACCATGACATTGATAGGCACGTACTATCTTTAACGAGCATACGGAGTTTACCGCTTGATAGCTTTTGTGTCACGGCCTGGGGGCTTATCTCCAAGTCGGGGCATGGCTGCCTAAGAGTTCCACTTTGGGAATGGAGCCAGCTTAAGTACTAGCCATCTCTGCTTAGGGGGTCGCCTAGTAGAGTTTCTCATGTACGGTTATGTCATGGAACGGGGAATGGAATAGCTGTTGTCGCTAGGTCTGATCATTCTAGGACTAGGATGTTTTCCTACCTTGTGGTATAGCCTCGAGTTACAGAAGTCGACTATTGACTGTTCTAAGAACTTATGCCTGTTTCTAGACGTATTGGTCTTTCATGTTTGTATGATTCTATGAATCTTAGAAGGTGAGATGCAAGCCGGCTAAGGTTGATAGAGTTTGGATTACCGGTTGTTAACTGATTCACATGATTAAGCGTTGATTAGGGTTTGAGTGTATCATGGCCATGTTAACGGTAACCTCTGAGCTAGCATACCAGCTTCCCTACCTCGTGTTATAGTTTATTATTGGATTCACATGATAGCTTTCATATGCTAGGTTATATGTTAGTTAATTGTTTCATAACATGAAAAGCATATCATATATGTTAAGGTTTTGTATTTTCTATATACATTGCTTTTATGTTTTTCATGTTTCATTAAACTCGACATTTCGTGGCTGGGAGCACTCGGAGTTACTCCCCACTGACTGTGGCTTCCGTGTTTATATTTAATGCGGTTGGCAGGTTTGTGATGCATACATTGGGTACATTGACGAGCTAGCGAGCGAAGTATTTACCTTGGACCTATATTCGGTTCTTAGATTGTATATTATTATACACTCTTTTATTTCCGTATTTATACGGGAGATATGTCTCCCGTCTTGTATATTTCTTTTGTATAATATTATTTCCGTTTTGTAACGAACTTTTTATTTAAGACACCTTTGTTATGTATTCTCGTCTTTTACTTAGTTAAATAAATTTTTTTTCTTTCCGCAAATTTGAGGGTGTCACATAGGACATGGACCCTTCTGATTGAATTTTGTAACACTCATAACTCTCTCCTCAGGATGAATTTGAAGACCCATAATATCTCATTTGAACTCTATGGATGTTATATTTCTCCTCCAACAAGAATCACCCCTAAACATTAAGTAGAGTTTGAGTTATGCAACTTTGAGTGCTGAGTGGTCTTAATCAGATGCCCAGCAGACTTGTTTCTAACTATACCCGTTTTGCTCAGGACAAAACTTTTTCTTTATGATGAGTTATGAGTCCTTACAGGTACCATAGAAAAGCTAGGTGAGTTATCTTTCCCCTCTATTTGGAATCACACAAATAGCTTGTTCCAATATTCAGTTATGATCCATTTGGTAACAGGGGGTCAGGCTGATCTCTACATTGTACTCATCTGTAGGGGCTTTCTTGTAGCAGTCATAAGTCAAGTTATATACCTGCTATTGGGTTGATTCCAAATTCATTGTATATAAAAAACTATAAGCTTTCGAATAACTCAAGAATCAAAGGATTTGCACTAGTAGAACTTGAAATATGAAGCTTTAAAGTCAGGCCCGTTCAATTGAAAGTTCAAGATGCTAATGTTGATCCCCTAAATTGCATTCATTTGGGATGTCTACTTGGACATTCCCATGGACGGTTGTATTAGCACAAAAACGAGTGACAATGCAATAAGTTTTGTTGCAAACTCACATTCTTCAAAAGAATTTGTCCTCGAATTCTTTTGGATCAAAATGAAAAGACTTGTTGCCAAGGGTTGTGTTCTCCTACTCCTCAAAAGATCAAGTACAAATTCAAGAGATGGCCTTTCATCGCCTCCTCCCGGATCATAGACTAGAATATTGAATTGCACGAGATATGTTGTAACATTCCCAAGTTCAGATGGCATACCCAACCAAGTAGTTGTTTTTCTTCCTAGATCAAATGTGAGGTTTATGACATCCTCCCTAGACTTCATATCTACCCTTATTCTTCTTGTAGTATCATGAGCTTGTCTATCATTTGGGGATTGTGTTCCACCTGGATGAAATGTACTCATAGCAAGCTTTGGACTCAACTTCCCATCAAGTATCCCAATATTTGAAGCTGTTGGAGCTAGTGTCCTCCACAGTTAGTGCAATAACATAAATAAATTTCTGTAGGTTCACAGGGTATACTTTATATTATAATCAGTTGATTAACGTTCATCAATAACGGTTGGCTTGCTAGATAAGTTTGACTTTATTGTCATACAGATGGCGGTGATCAACTGCTCCCTAAAAGTCACACCTAGAGGATGTGTTTAAGAGATGTGATTATTTGAGAAAATAATCATATTGATGCCATATTATATGACTAAAAGGTTAGTCAGTGTATTTGACTAAAAGGTTAGTCAAGGTGATGATGAGACGATTATTAAATAACGATTAAATAATATAAGCTGAGACGAATTAAAAGTAGTTCGTAATTAAATACAAAATGTTGTATTTAATTAGCATATATATAATGTAAGCTTATGCGAATTAAAATGTTAATTCGTAATTGAATATAAAATGTTATATTGAATTAGCGAATTATAATTATACGGATAATTAGAATTAACGTATATATTATACGATTGTCATATTAGATGTTATCAGACCGGTATTAATGTATCGACTACAAAATGTTGTATGGACATATTAATACATGACAACACAAATGACATTTATAATAATAATACACATTATATATTAAAGCGAATTTAACCGAAATAAAGTCCAGATTCACTCTGGAATTTTCGGTCCATTAGTGGTTAATTAGAGGAGAAATTATCTCCCCATAAAACCCTAAGTGTGCCATGAGAAAGGCAAGGGAAGAGAAAAAAATTCGGATTTTGATTCTAACCCTAATTCATTCTCACTAGTGCCTCCATCTCTACACATCACAAAATTAAAAAGTTAACAGTAACTTTTTCACAAAAACATTCTAGCAAATTCAAGGGCATTTCTCATTCTATCTTGGGTGCTACGATTAGGAGATATCATCATTTTGATATTGTTCTTAGGCCTTTATAGCAAGGACTAAAGGTTATTTCTAATCTCTTGCTTATTATGCATTTTCGTTTATGACTATTAATCATATAATCATAATTTCATTATAATCCTGAATGATTTAAAGGGAAGTATACGGATATTTTCCCACAAGTGGTATCAGAGACATAGGGCTATGAAATTGTTTATATGATTTTCGTAAATTTTGAATTTGTTTAATTATTAATAAAAAAAAAAAATTTCGGCGAAAATTTTTATGCCGTGTGTTTTTTTTTTTTGGTGTTCCATTTTGATTCAAATATTGTTATTTTAAAAGGTTGAGATAATAATATATGAATTTTTAGATGTTTTGATTGAATAATGATTGAATTAAAACGTAAATGGAATTTGATATGAATGTTAATGAACATCCTTTTGCTTTATATTTTCGGTATAAAATGATCTAGATATTCATGTTAAAAGGTTAATTTGAATCATCTAGTTTGTATCAATGTTTAATATCGATTAGATATTGTTTGTTTGTACCGATAAAGTTAATATAAGCATGATCGAATTAAAACCGTTTATTTTGATTATTTTTTTTGCTGTAAGTGTACTGTTCACAGAATGAAAAAAAAAAAAATTTATGTTTTTTTTTAGGTGGCAGCAGCAGCGGTTTTTTTTTGTAATGGATTTTCGGTTTTTTTTCGTATAAACCGAGAGAAAAAGAAAAAACAATTTGGGTACCTGCTACTGTTCATAAGTGAACAGTAATAATAATAATAAAAAAAAAAATTTTTTCGTTTTTTTTTTATTGATTAAACCATTTTTTGTATTGTACATTATAAAGATAATGTATGATTGTTTTTGTGAAAAAGTTCACAAAAGTTTTTTGATACCATGTTATTTTAAAAAGGTTTAAAATAATGTTGTTGTAATTCATATTGATTATGAATTTCATTGGATTTTGATTCAAATCTCGTGATAAATTACGGAATCGTCACATGATATAATGGTGGTTTGGATAATTAATCAACATAATTTATGCATTATGTTTTGTATGATTAATTTTTAGTTGATGCTTTTATTATGTTGAATGTTGGTTGAATGATTTAATTTTACGCATTTTTGTACAATCGGTTGTAATTTTCTAGTGTGGCCTTAGTAGATTATGTTTTCGTAATGATGGAAACATAGTCTTGGTTGTATTTTGAGATCTCGTATCTCCCCTTTGTAATTTTAATTTTTGGAATCATTTTGAATTAGAATGTAAAAAGGTTTACATTTGTAATTTTTAAAATGTATTTTGAGAAGATCCAGATGGAGATCGGATGGCTCACTCCCGCTATATGGACCAAGATGGTACATCAAGACAAGCTTATCGGGTCCAAGGGTGGATTCCAACTTGTATTTTGTTCATTTTGGTAGTTAGGCCACACTAGGTGTTTTATTTTGCGTTTTATTTTTCCATTCTCGTTGCTTTATTCACATGATAGATAATTGCATCATATTCCGCCTAAACCAAACCACCTAAAAATGCATGAAAAATGATTCATACAGTTTAAATCATTCTCGAGTTGATAGACATTCGTTCACTTAAAATGAATTAAAGTTAAGATGATGGGACCTTCCCCTATAAATAAAATTGAGACTAGTCTTTATAGGGAAAACTACTATGAACCCCTTCTTCGTCGGAAGTCATAATATGACCCCTTCTATGTTGGGTAAGTAGTGAGTGTTGACCTATTTTTATCTCAACATTATAGTATGAGTAATATCTCGTGATTATGATGGACTAAAGATAGAATTTACAGAAATTTATCGACCAGGAAATCTAAAAGTAGAATTAGCCAAGAGGTTGGCTTATCAATTTACAGAAATTGAGTCTTGGGATCATTTATATAATTCTTGAGGGAGGTCAATTGTATAAATGCACGAGTCATCGCATTAAACAGTTTTTCATTAGACTCAAAATTAAAACGATGAATACTTATCATATTTATTTTCTTTTTCACAGTTTTTGAATTCGTTATATACAGATATAACTGCTAAATAACAAATGGCTAGCCATACTGATGACCCAATGCCAAGTGCCACGCTCGGACGTGAGTCCTGGCTTAAGATTTTCATGGACAATATGAATCAGTCAACGCGACTGAAGAATAACGGGTCCAACTTTGCGGACTGGGAGGCGGCATTACGGAATGCTGCCATTGCTGACGGTAAGCTCAAGTACTTGACTGAGCCACTACCGCCCAACCCAGACCCCAATGCAGAGCCAATGAATCACTTGCTTATAGTGATTTCATGATGGAGGCGGGTGCGATAAAGAACGTACTCATCTTTTCAATGGAATCAAATTTGCAAAGGCGATTCATTGCCCATGGTGCGAATAAGATTTTCACCACGCTCTCTAACGAGTTCTCGAAAGCTCCGAGGATCGTTAGCTATGAGCATACCTGTCGCTTCTTTGAGGCGAAACTCCAGAAGGGCCAAGCGGTTAGCCCACACATTCTTGATATGATTGAGAAATGTCGAGAAACTGGAGGCACTTGGTTTGCAAAATCGATGAGAAGATCGGTCATTGACCGCTTTCTCCATCACTTCCTGGTGGTTTTGGTTTTCCCTTTTCAGGGCAAATTGCTATAATAGAATGATTGAAAAGAGTCTCATCAGCTCCCACTCACTTCTCGTACAGACTCTAGAGTGATCTGAAATTGAGTGGGAGTCTGAAACGACGTTCTTCATGATGCAACTAGGCAAGGTAAGGAAAAGGCAATGCCAACCTAAATGGTAGGGAAAAGCCGAACTTAAAAAGCCAGGGCAAGCAAGAGTGGGCCGGTGAGACTAGCGGTAGCTCACAAGGCAAGACAAAGAGCGATGAAGGTAACGTGGAGTGCCACAATTGCCAGAAGCTTGGGCATTGGAGGAGGAACTGCCCCGTGTACCGTGAGGACATAAAAGCAGGCCGCGTCTCTTTTGTTGGTATGTCTTCTTCTTTTATTCATATGATTGAGATTAACCATGCAAGTTTCGGAACTTGGGTATTAGATACTGGTTGTGGTTCTCATCTGTGCAATCATTTGCAGGGCCTAAGAAACATCACAACTCTCGCAAGGGGTGATGTGGACCTGCGAGTGGGGAATGGAGCAAGAGTAGCTGCCGTTTCAGTGGGAACATATGTAATCCAACTCCCGAGTGGATTTGAGTTATTTCTGAATAACTGTTACTATGTACCCAGTTTATCTAAAAACATTATTTCCGTTTCCGTACTTGATAAGGACGGTTTTTCGTATGTAATAAAGGATAATAGCTGTATTTTCTCTTTAAACGAAATGATTTATGGTAAAGCAGTTTCCATGAATGGGATTTATGTTTTAGATCAAACCACAGATATAATGCATGTGAGTAGTAAGAAAGCAAAGGTTGGTGACAAAGATCAAACCTATCTATGGCATTGCCGTATGGGACACATAAATGAAAAACGCGTGAAGAAGCTCATTGACAATGGGACTATCTCCCCATTTGACTATGAATCTTTTGGCACGTGTGAATCATGTCTCATAGGCAAAATGACTCGAATTTCCTTCAAAGGTGTTGGAATGCGCGCTGCTGACCTATTAGGACTCATACATACTGATGTGGGTGGACCTATGTCAATCAACGCTAGAGATGGCTATAGATATTTTATCACTTTCACGGACGATTTGAGTAGATATGGATATGTCTACTTAATGAAGCATAAAAGTGAGTCCTTTGAAAAGTTCAAGGAATTCCAGAATAAGGTTGAAAACCAACTGGATAGAAAGATTAAAGCACTACGTTCAGATCGTGGTGGCGAATATCTTTCGAATGAGTTTGATCAACACCTCGAAGACTGTGGTGTAGTACTATAGTTAACTCCACCTGAAACACCACAGTTGAATGGTGTGTCCGAACGGAGAAATCGAACACTACTTGATATGGTTCGATCCATGATAAGTTACACGGTTGTACCTGATTCATTGTGGGGTTATGCTCTTTTGTCAGCTGCTTTAATACTTAACCGAAGTCCGTCTAAAGCTGTAGACAAGACTCCATATGAATTATGGAAGGGAACGGTCCCTAACTTGTCCTTTATTCGGGTTTGGGGCTGCGAGGCTTATTTCAAGTGGAGACCTGACGATAAGCTCGGCCCACGATCGGTCAAGACATACTTTATTGGTTATCCAAAAGGGATGTTTGGTCATTACTTTTACTCGCCTACCGAACATCGAGTTTTTGTTGCGGCTAGTGCGACGTTTTTTAAGAAAGAGTTTCTCGAGAATAGGACAAGTAATAGAACCTTCGATCTGTCGGAGATTCAAGAACAAACAACCGAGCAATCAATGGAGGAAACCGTTCCTTCATCATCGGCTGCGGTCAATATTTCTTTGGAGCCTAGGAGGTCGGGTAGA
>JAIUZE010003889.1:0-16427 GCA_022085475.1 Heliosperma pusillum
ATAGTCGACTTCTGTAACTCGAGGCTATACCACAAGGTAGGAAAACATCCTAGTCCTAGACTGATCAGACCTAGCGACAACAGCTATTCCGTTCCCGTCCCATGACATAACCGTCTATGAGAAACTCTACTAGGCGACCCCCTAAGCAGAGATGGCTAGTACTTAAGCTGGCTCCAGTCCCAAAACGGATCAGGCAGCCATGCCCGACTTGGATATAAACCCACCAAGCCGAGGCCGTGACACAAAAGCTATCAACAAGTGAACATATACTCGTTAAAGACAGTAAAGCCTATCAATGTCATGGTCCAAGCTACTCATCTAGAATTAGAATGGTCAAGACGCCATATACTCATAATTCTCTATGGGTACTTAGTCAACACGACACCAACCATATAATAAAACAGTCACGGAAAAACTTCCTATCATGTGACTAATTGCATATAAATCATAATCAAATATCATATCGCCTCATATCTACTAAGGCTAATTCATTAATTAAATACAACCTCACTTGAAGACAAATCCCCGACCCGAGTCCCGCGACGGGTCATCAGTCAAATCGGGGCTGACAGATCTTAGTTTGACCAAACCCGTTGGATCAAACCGGCTAGAAACAGAGTCTTTATCACATAGACATAAAATCAACATATTCATTACATGTTATTTTAATAAAACTTCTAACATGTGAATTATTATAACATACCAGAACCCCGTTTGACTTAACTGATATCCAATTAAACTACGATCTCGTCTTATAATTTCTAACATGTGAGAAATAATAATTTTATGAAAAACCTTTTTAATTAAATATTTTACTTATTAATATTTCCCACTTGCTAAATATTACAAAACACGATAAAAATGACGATAACTCAAAAACCGTCAAAAGTCCCAAAGTGGGACCCACGGGCTGAGTTGGGCCGGACCCCACATGGGCCTGGATGGGCCCCACGGCCTGTTTTGACACAAATGGCTGTTTTGCTTTAATTTTTCTAAAACCGATTTCTAATATTTTCCCGCATGCTTAACATAATTAAAACCCGTCCAAACAACAATTAAACAATCAAACATCGACACAACCCAAAGACCAAAACCCGGACCCACCATGGACCAACCCAGACCGGGTCTGAACCGGCCTGGACCGGTCTGGTTTGGTCCGGTTCACTCGGCCCCTTTCACATGGTTCAAACAACACCACTTCTAAATTAATTCTAACATGTTTTAATTAATCAACACCCATTTTAACAACCAATTTAACCATCCATCATACAAAAATCATTATTATGAAAAATCATCCAAATTCATCAAGAACAATCAACATGTTATAAATTCATCAAGAACACTAAACATATTAAAATTTCCTAAACAACATAAAAATCATAACTTAGTGAAAATCATCAAAATT
Source organism: Heliosperma pusillum (assembly GCA_022085475.1). Taxonomy (NCBI): domain Eukaryota; kingdom Viridiplantae; phylum Streptophyta; class Magnoliopsida; order Caryophyllales; family Caryophyllaceae; genus Heliosperma; species Heliosperma pusillum. Next base: position 1,406 of record JAIUZE010003889.1, read on the forward strand.
CATCAAGAACACTAACATATGAAAAATTTCCTAAACAACATAAAAATCATAACTTAATACAAATCATCAAAATTCATCAATATGATAAAAACAACTCCTTATCATATTACTACCAAAATTCCATAAATCATAAAAACATGAACTAAAACAAAGATGAACCAAAAACTAAAGAAACAAAGGCTAAAGCTAAGTTACTAACTAAAACCATAAAAACCATAACATGAACCAAAACAAAAGCTATGTGACATTAATTCGTCGAGTAAAACGGAATTGTTACCTTAGCTAGCAAACCACTTAGCACAAAAATAATAATAAGAAGTATATAATAAGAAACCCTCCTACTAATCTTCACCCAAAATATACGAGTCTCCAAACTCGTCTTCAAAATCTTCCCCTATAAGAAAATAACAAGAAAACATTATTAGAACTAAAAATATGAATTTCCATAATTAAAGTGTTGAAAAATGATCTTGACGGAATTGAAATTAAACCATACGTGAAGATGAGGAGCGAAGAGGAGAGTCTAGAAATATAAATTAGGATGGATTTAATTAAGAAACGAAGATTTTATGAAGGTTTTGCTCAAGAACGATGAAGAACAAATGATGAACGACGAAGAACACGAAGAACGGTCAAATAAAGTGATGTTTTGATCTTAATTTGATTTGTTGTAAAATGAAAAGTTGTTTGTGAGTAATGATGGTAGGATGAGCCGTGTAAATATAGACAAATAAAGATGTCGGGTTTGGAAATTATTGTTACGTAATTGACTCGCGTTTAATAATTATTTTACGGTAAACGATTGAATATAATTAACGATAAAGTTAATTACACTAAATATCAAGATATTATGTTATTAATAATCAAAAGAAAGACAAATATCTAGTCCTATTAGAGGACTTATGAGCCGTGTGAAATGATGAGAAGACGGATCTGATTTCGATCGTTTTGCGTAATTTTCGTTAACTGATCGATAAAGTGAAATAATATCTAGATATTATGATATATTAATCAAAAGAAATGAAAATATCAAGGTCTATTAGAGGAGAGGAAAAGAGAGAAGAGCCGTGTGGGTTTGTGGCTTGTCGGGTCTGATTTTTCTCGATTTGCGAAATCTCCGTTGACGGATCGATAAAGTAACAAATATCTAAGATATTTGTATTAGTTTATTCAAAACAATTAAAATATCTTATGGTGAGTGGAAAGCGATGACACGCGCGTGTGACTCATGCCAAAGTCGAGTTTCGATTTTGTTTCGCGCTTTACGATGAGTCGGGAATAGTTAAATGACGTTCGGTTAAAACCGTAAACGTTATTCTTTAAATTCCGAATAAATTCAAAATAATTATATTAAATTATGATAAATCTTAATAAATCTAAATAAAAATAAATCAAAAATATTATTTTTTTAAATAAAATTTCGGTCTTCAACTTATGAGACGAGTCGGGAAAAGTCAACGGAAGTCAAAGTTGACTGAAAAGTCGAGAAAAGTCGAAGATGACTTAAAAGTCAAGAAAAGTTTAGGACGACTTAAAAGTCAAGAAAAGTCAATGACGACTTTTAAAAAGTCAAGGAAAAGTCAAAGACGACTTAAAAGTCAAGAAAAGTCAAAGATGACTAAAAACGGTCTTTTCATGAAATCCCTCAGAAATTCCAAATACGAACGCGGAATTTCAAAATAAGACTCGGAACAAAAATTCCTATTTCAAAAACTTAAGTTCTACTGAAAAGTGTTAGTAAATATTCTTACTAGAAAAATTGGTATTTTTCGGGTTGTTACAGGAACAGTGAGTCTTGATGTATTGAGGGGTGTACCCAGGTACTTGAAGGGGAAGTCCCCCACCAAATATTGGTCTTATGATCATTAGGAAGAAGACCAGACCAAGAGCCAAAAACTCCGAGGGCCTCCTTAACAGCCAGAACAGAGGGAAGATCACCCCTCACAAAAATCAGGAGGTCATCAGCAAACAACAGATGAGTTAGCCCAATTTTCACACACTTAAGATGATTGATAAACATTTAATTAGTCACATTTTTCCTCTCATTTTCGTCCCCATTTTGGTCCGTTTACACGGTTTTGCGTGCCCTTGATTGCATTTTGCTTCCCGATTTCCCGTGCTATGAATGTCGATCTTAATTTGTAGGAATTAAGGCGGAAATAAAGAAATCGGAGCATAAAGGTCTTGCATGAGTCGGGATTCGGAGATGAGATGAAGAAATGAGGAAAGCAAGTGTCAGGTGGCACAGGCCGGCCAACCGACCGGCGGCCGGTCACCCGGCACAGACCACGCACTCACAAAGGAAAGAAAAAAAGAAGGAGAAGAAATGGTTCAGGTAGCGCCGACCGGTCACCCAGCGGCCGGTCAACTACCCGGCCTGCACGACATCAGTAAGCACATAAGAGATTAATTGTGCTCCAGGCCGGTGGGTGGCCGGCGGCCGGTCACCCGGCCGGGACCCCTTTTTCTCATACATAAAAGATTTTTGAAGACGAGAAGAAGGAAGCTACTGATGTGCTCCAGGCCGGTCTGAGGGCCGGCGGCCGGTCGACTGGCCAGGAACGCAACTCCGCATTTCGCCATCTCTTCTATTTTCTTTCTTAATTTTCTAGATACCTATATATACCCTCCCCCTAATATTGTAAGCAGCTTTTGCATGAACACTTAGCACAAAACCCTAGATAATTTGTAACCTCTATTACTCACTAATTACTCTCCTAATCGTTCCTTAATTAAGTTTAATTTCTCAATTCAAGTTAGTAGATCTAGTCTTTCTTAGTAGAACTATCATAGTTTTGGGTTTGTATTGAAGATTTTGGGTGAAGACATTCTCCCTATTCATTAATACAAGCTTTGTTGTTATAAATTTCTCATCTTTTTGTTATTTATGCAATTTATTTTCATTTCTAGTTGATTGTTTATCATTTGATTGTTATAATTATTCATTTCCTTAGCATGATGTTCATTTCTTTATTCCTTGCCTTTAGTTGTTTGATTTCCTATAGTATGAGTGAGTAGTTTCCCTCTAGGGTTTAGGGGGAGCCTAAGGGAGGATTATGTGGGATAATTGGTTGGGTAATTAGTAGACTTGTGGTAATAATTTGGGTATTACCCATATGCACACTAGGTGTTTGATGAATTGTGTAAACGAAAGTTACCCACTTTATCAAGTATCGTTTGATTATCTCTTAAGCGACGGTGGTAGAGATGATTAGACTAGTGTTTATATGAGTGATTTAAGACAAATGCGATGACTTTGTTGAATATTATTAATTGTTGAGACATTAGCAATTAATTCTACTCGAATTTATTACCCATTTGCTAATTACTTGACTAACCCATTAATCCCCCTAAGGTGAACCCTTTACCTTAGTTTTTCCCTTAATTGTCTTTACCATATTATTTAGCGATTACTTGCATTTTCTAGTTCTTAGTTAATCTTCCCATCCAACCTTTGTTAGGCTAGAATAGGACTCGATCGAACTTGTAGTTGACCCCTCCATCCTCGTGGATTCGACCCATTTATACTACTTATATAGGGTTTATTTTTTATGTTTGCATTGACGACGAATCGACCATCAAATGGCGCCGTTGCCGGGGATGGCGTAAGGAAACTCATAGTTTGTTTTGTGTCTTAGATTTAGTCAAGTTACTTGTTGTGTTTGTTGGTGTTTAGTTGTTAGATTATTTGTAGAGTGCCTTGCATTATTGTCTTTCCCTAGTGTGCCCAAAAACACACTAGGAGTCTAACTTGTTTTTGAGTTGCTTTGAGTGCATGCCTAGGGGTGAAGGGTTGTTCTTTAGCCATCCGGAGCCCGAAAGGTTGTTTAGGACTCTACGAGCTAATACACTTGCTCGGGTTAGGAATTCAAGAACGGTTAGCCGTCAACAAGCCAATACTTCTATCGCTTCTACATCCACTCCAACAACCGATAACCCACAAAACGACACCATTGAACCCATTTTCGAAAATCCCTTCTACAATACACTACAAAATACACCACCAAATTCACCACCTACGATACAACAACAACAAAATCCACCACAAATGACGACTTTACGTGACCGTAACCGACCCAACCATGATGATACCCAATCTCCAATAAATTTCGGTGTCTTGGCCCCAAATAACTTTGAGATACACCTGGCTCAAATGAGTTCTATTGAGCGGGATAGCTTTGGAGGCCTTCCCGATGAGGATGCTCATGCCCACTTGAGGAAGTTCAAAAGTAGAGTGGCAATCATGAAGAGGAATGGTGTGCCCGAGGAAACCCTTTGTCTAATGTTGTTCCCATTTTCTCTTAAAGACCGGGCGGAGAGGTGGTTGAATAACCATGCTCCAAACACTTTTACTACTTGGGATGCCTTAGCTAAGGAGTTTCTAAGCAAGTACTACCCCGCCTCCAAAACGGCAATGCTAAGGAATGAGATAACAACCTTCCAACAAGAGGATGGAGAATCCTTGGGAGAAGCATGGTATCGATTCATTGATCTACTTGCCCGTTGCCCTCATCATGGCATAGCGGATTGGTATGTCACTCAAACATTCTATCAAACTCTTCTCCCTCAAACTAAGGCTATGGTGAATGCTTCCGCGGGGGGAAGTTTCGATCATTTGAATGACCAACAAGGGGCGGCATTGATTAAAAAAATGGTTGAGTCGGAGTCTAGCTATGGTACTAGAGGAAATAGCTTGAGGAGGAGTTCTAAGTACCCAAGTGAGAACTTTTCAAATGCGGATACCAATGCCAAGATTGATTTGCTCACACAAACTTTTACTAAGGGTTTTGTCGAGCTTCAAAAGGCTCAAAATCAAAGTCAAGGCCATCATGTGAATGAAGCTAGTGGGTCTTATGCACCTCCTATGGTGGAAGCTTATCAAACCCCTACTTCTGAAATTTGCAATGGGTATGGACACACCTTTGAAGTTTGTGGGAATAATGTATCTTATAACAATGAAGGAGGAAATGACTATCAACATGTGAATGCATTCCAAGGGATCAACAACAACCCCCGGCCCTCAAGGCCTCCATTCCAAAACCAAGGTGCTTACAACCCAAATTCCAACTTCTATCATCCGGGTTCGAAAAATCACCCAAACATGAGCTACAAAAGTCAAAATGTGTTAAACCCTCAACACACACAAACTCAAACTTCCAATCCTCCGGGTTTTTCCCAACCTAGAGGGGGAGGTCAATTTTCAAGAGGAAACTACAATAATCAATTCAACAACTCTCAACAAGGCCAAGGATCAAACCAATTCCAAAATCAACACTTCAATGATCAAGATTACAATAACCAAGGTAACTTTCAAAACCAAGGTAATTGGAATCAAGGTCAAGGAAATTGGAACCAAAACCAAGGGAACCCAAACTTTAACAACCAAGGCCAAGGTAATTTTTACCAAGGCAACCAAAGCAATCAAGCAAGTCAAGGGTTTCCCGATCAATCTTTCCAAGGCCAAGGGTCAAATTTCAACAACAATCAAGGACCAAATTTCAATGGTCAAGGTTCAAGAGGACAACAAGGAAATTTCAATAACAACCAACAAGGAAACTTTAGCAACCAAAGAAACAACAATCAAGGTTCAAGTAGTCGGAATGACTATGCATTTGCACTTCCTTTGACAAACCAACCCCACCAAGAGAATGAGTCTTCAATGAGTGAAGTTTTGCAACTAGTCAAAAACATGGAGATCCAAAACAACTTGGCCTTGCAAAATGTCACCAATGCTCACAAGAAAGAGGTGAGGGAATTGGAAGCTAGGTTAGCTTCTCAAGCTTTGAACAACCCTCAAAGGCCTCCGGGAGGTCTACTTGCTCAAGGGAAAAGCTCCAAGGATGCTTCATCAAGCCACCAAGCATGTGCGGTGACTTTGAGGAGTGGACTTGTGCTCGACAACCCCTACTTGGATATGATGAATGATGAAATTCCAAATGAAGAGCATGATGAGGAGGGTGATGAAACCGAATAGCCCATTTTGACTCCTACCTTGGAGTTAAAAGATGATGGCAAGGGTGAAGATGATCAACCCAAAGAGGGAGAAGATGGGTATATCGAAATTATGCCTTATGAGGAGGAGATGATTAAGGATGCCAATGATGAAGGAGTAGAGGTACAACCAATAGCAAGAGCTAAGGTAACCAAGAAAACTCCCATTCCAAAGGTATCTTCTAATTCTCCACTTGTTGTTTCCGATATCCCCTACTCCTCTAGAGCTTTGAAAACTAAGGAAAACTTCAAGTTCACCCATTTTAGAAAAATGATTGAGGGACTTGAAGTGACCTTACCTTTCACCGATGTTATATTGAACATGCCCACTTACTCAAAATTTCTTAAAGATGTCTTGACCCACAAGAGGACTTTGGGTGCCCAAGATGTTATGATTATGGAGGCGGAGTGTAGTTCTCTCCTCATTAATCCTAACTCTTTCAAAATGCCAAAAAAGCTTGGGGACCCCAGAAGTTTCTCTATCCCTTGTGTTGTAGGGGGAGTCATGATTTCAAGGGCATTATGTGACAACGGTGCAAGTGTAAGTGTCATTCCCTTAACTATTGCTAAAAGAATTGGGCTTGATAGTTTAACCCACACTTCTATGACTCTCCAACTAGCGGATAGGTCCGTTAAGCAACCTTTGGGTGTGCTTGAGGACGTACCCGTTAAAGTTGGCAAATTTTTGATTCCCACGGATTTCGTTGTCCTAGATATCCCGGAGGATAGCCACACTCCCATCATCCTCGGTAGGCCCTTTTTGGCTACCGGAGGAGTCCTCATTGATGTGAGGGAAGGGCGGCTAACCTTTAGGGTGGGGAACGAAACCCTTGAATTTAATCTTCCTCATCTAGTGAAGGGACCAATGTTTCACAAAGCTTGCTCGATAGAAGTCATAGAGGAAGTGGTTGAAAAGGTGCATGAAGAAGAGAAATGTGAAGAAGCTCTACAAGTGGCACTCCATGATGAGGAGATGGGAGATGACCATGAGGTAGATGATGAGCTCTTGAAGAAGGTGGAGGGCCTTCTCCCTCCAAAGGTACAACTAAAGCCCTTACCTCCCTCACTTAAGTACTCTTTTTTAGGTGAGGGAGAGACTTATCCCGTTATCATAAATGCTAATTTGAGTGAGGACCAAGAACTTGAACTTTTGAAAATCTTGAAAACTCATAGGGGCTCACTTGGATATAGCATTGATGATATCAAAGGTTTAAGTCCTAATCTTTGCATGCATAGAATAGTCTTGGAGGAGGGTAGTAAACCTAAGGTAGATGGGCTACGTAGGTTGAACCCTAAAATGGCGGAAGTGGTAAAAAATGAGGTGATGAAGTTGCTAGAGGCCGGGATTATCTACCAAATAACCGATAGTTCTTGGGTGAGTCCCGTCCATGTAGTGCCCAAGAAAGGAGGGGTAACTATGGTGGAACAAGAGGATGGACTCTCTTAGCTTCTAGGCCCGTGACCGGGTGGCGGATGTGCATTGACTATCGCAAATTAAATGCCGCCACCCTCAAAGACCACTACCCCATCCCCTTTATTGACCAAATGCTTGAAAGGTTAGCGGGGCATTCTTACTATTCATTTCTTGACGGTTATTCCGGGTTTTTCCAAATACCCATACACCCGGAAGACCAAGAAAAGACAACCTTTACTTGTCCCATTGGAGTTTATGCTTATAAGAGGATGCCCTTTGGGCTTTGTAATGCTCCGGGGACGTTCCAAAGATGTATGACGGCAATTTTTGCCGATTTTCTTGAGAAGAGTATGGAGGTCTTCATGGACGATTTTAGTGTCCATGGAGACTCCTTTGATCTTGGGTTATTGAATTTGTCTAATGTTTTGCAAAGATGTGAGGAGCACAACCTCGTCCTAAATTGGGAGAAATGCCACTTTATGGTGGAGGAGGGGGTTGTGCTTGGTCACATCGTGTCTAAGAGAGGGATAGAAGTTGATATGGCTAAGGTTTCGGTGATAGAAAACTTGTCACCCCTACAAATGTGAAGGGAGTGAGAAGCTTTCTAGGCCATGCGGGCTTTTACCGACGTTTCATCAAAGACTTTTCTAAAATAGCCAAGCCTTTAACTTCTCTTCTTCTCAAGGACACCCATTTGTATTTGATGAATTTTGCTTGAGTGCTTTTTGTAGGTTGAAGGAGGCCCTTGTGACGGCTCCCATAATCCGCTCACCGGATTGGAGCCTTCCCTTCGAAGTTATGTGTGACGCCTCCGATTATGCGGTCGGGGCGGTGCTTGGCCAAGTTGTGGACAAGAGGCACCATGTAATCTACTACACAAGCAAAACTCTAGATCAAGCCCAAGTCAACTACTCTACGACGGAAAAAGAAATGTTAGCCATTGTTCATGCCGTGGAAAAATTCTGGCAATACTTTGTTGGTTCTAAGGTTGTGGTATACTCGGATCACTCCGCCTTGAGACAATTGTTAGTGAAAAAAGATGCAAAGCCAAGGCTCTTGAGGTGGGTTCTATTACTTCAAGAGTTCGACTTGGAGATTAGAGACAAGGCGGGGGCGGAAAATGTTGTTGCCGACCACCTATCTAGATTGACTACCAAAGATCATGGGTTGAAGGATGAGAGTGGCCCGATCAATGAGTGGTTAAGAGAAGATAGTTTGATGATGATTAGTGGTAAGTCACCATGGTTTGCGGACTTAGCAAATTTCATTGTGAGTGGGTTCATTCCGGAAGAGCTCGATGCTAGAGCTAGAAGGAAATTGAAGCATGATTCCAAACGCTACTTTTGGAATGACCCCCATCTTTTTCGCAAGTGTGGTGATGGCATGTTTAGAAGATGTGTTCCGAGGGAAGAGGGCATGGGAAATAGTCGATAGGATTCACAATTCGGCCTATGGGGGCCACCTTGGTACATCTCGCACCATTGCAAAGGTGTTACAAGGTGGTTTCTTTTGGCCATCTATGTTTAAAGATATCCACTATTTTGTCAAATCTTGTGATCGATGTCAAAGAACGGGGAATATAAGCCAAAGAAATGAGATGCCCCTTCAAAACATTCTTGAGATTGAGCTTTTCGATTGTTGGGGAGTTGATTTCATGGGACCATTCCCAAACTCTTGTGGGAATGAGTACATTTTAGTTGCGGTGGACTATGTGTCCAAGTGGGTTGAAGTCGTGGCTACCCCGACAAATGATGCTAAAGTTGTTATCAAGCTCTTCAAGCACACTATTTTTCCAAGATTTGGGACCCCGAGAGTGGTGATTAGTGACGGGGGTTCACACTTTAGGAAGAGCACTTTCAATATCTTGCTCTCTTCTCATGGTGTCACTCACAAGACCGCTCTTGCCTACCACCCTCAAACAAGTGGGCAAGTAGAGGTCTCAAACCGTCAAATTAAAGCCGTCTTGGAGAAGACAACAAGCAAAAGTAGAAAGGATTGGTCTCAAAAGCTCCCCGATTTGCTATGGGCCCTTCGCACTGCCTTCAAAACTCCCCTCGGCACAACTCCCTACAAGCTTGTCTATGGCAAGGCTTGTCACTTGCCAATCGAGTTGGAGCACAAGGCATGGTGGGCCTTAAAGGAAATGAACTTTGACATCGACATGGCCGGAGAGCGCCGTTTTCTCCAAATGATTGAACTTGAAGAGCTAAGACTTGATGCCTACGAGAGCTCAAAGATTTACAAAGAGCAAACAAAGAAATGGCATGACGCCAAATTGGTTGATAAAGATATAAAAGTGGGTGATCAAGTCTTACTCTATAATTCTAGGGTCAAATTGTTTCTGGGGAAGCTACGGTCGAGATGGTCGGGCCCCTTCAAAGTTATTGACATATCACCTCATGGAGCTTTCGAACTTTGGAGTGAAGAGGGTGGTAATTTCAAAGTAAATGGGCATAGAGTGAAGAGATACTTTGATGGAGATGAGAAAGGAACGGTTGAAGTACTCTTCCTTGGGGATCCACTTCCCGAGGAAGAGTCTTGCTTGTAAGTTCTTTTGCTTTGATAGGTTTGGTGGAGTCCCTCAACAACCACCGATTTGTTTTTGTATATAGCTTGCATTTTAGGAGTAGTTGTGAAGATTTGTGATTGTGTACTCGGGTATCTTGTCCTTGGAAGAAGTCTTTGGTAGGGTTGAAACAATTGTAGTCGGGTTTGGATCGAAACCGTGTCATTGGGGAAATGTTGGTTGAGTCGAGATTGTGGGTGACTTAGGGAATTTTTGTTGAACTTGGAGGTGAGGAGAATAAGGTATATGTGCTCCAGGCCGGGCTACCGGCGGCCGGTGTGCCGACCGGCCCAGAGCACTCCAGTAGCCAAATTTTGGAAGATGTGAATTAAACTGCAGATGCTCCAAGCCGGGCAGCTGGCGGCCGGTGTGCCGACCGGCCTGGAACACGAAATCATAAGAGTTGAATTTTTGGAAATTTGAGAGCCGTGCTCTAGGCCGGGCGGCCGGCGGCCGGTGTGCCGACCGGCCTGGAGCACAATATCACTGAAAAGTTTGAAGTTGGTATATTTGAGCTGTGTTCCTGGCCGGGCAGCCGGCGGCCGGTGTGCCGACCGGCCAGGAGCACCTGAACACAGGAAAAAATGACGAAGGCCAAAAAGTCGAAAAATCAACTTGAGTTCCAGGTCGGGCACCCGGCGGCCGGTGCCTAGCCCGGCCCAGAACTCACCCGAGACTCCATAAATCCGTCGGCCTCTTTTCTTCCTTCATTCTTCTTCATTTTTTCTTCTTTATTTCTTCTTCTTCCTTCAAAAACCCCACAAAAACTTCACTAAAATCACCACAAAACTCCACCAAGCCACCATTAAACCCCACTACTAACCCACTACACAACACAAAATCATCCCACAAATCAAAAACCTCAATTTTCCCCAAATTTCCCCAATTTAAATTGATTCACCATGGCTCAACAACAACCAAGAAAGAGAACTCGGGCTCAACTTGAGGCGGAATTGGAGGCTAGACTTCAACAAGTAACGGCGGGAATGGGTCCGGATGACAACTTTCCGGATATCATCTTCAATAGTGAGATTGCAAGAGGTAAGTTCCAATGCTTAAAACGCCGTAACCTTCCCCATTCCCGTTTCATTTGTAGGAATTCTATGCGGAATTTCGGCCTTGATACCGTAACCCTTGAGCTTTTTAAAGGTCTAGGAATGAGGGAACTTTACGGTCAACATTTCCGTACTTACCCCCGTCTTACTTGGGAATTCTTGAGCACTTTTAGCCATGAGAAAGACCGCAATACTGGCATGGTTAAGACGGTCACTTTCCAAATTCTTAATGTTGCTTTCACCATCCCCTTGGAAAAATTCTGTAAAGTTTTGGGGGTCAAATTCCACAAAACTTATAAAGTCCCGGAAAATTTCAAATTGAATGATGTGTGGACTGCAATTTCGGGGATGGAAGTTGAAAAGGGGGCTAAGAAGCCGGCAAACGCTTGTCACAATGCTCCTATTCAAATATGGCATCGATTTATGGGTTGGACCTTGTTTGGGAGGGAACAGTGTCACAATTTCCGGGCCGATGAGCTCTCTATTTTGGCGGCTTATTTGTTCCAAAAGCCGAGTAAATTTGGGGTCAACATTGGTCACCACGTCGCTCTACACTTCCAGAAATTGTCTAATGATCCATTTAGCTCTACCGGTATCCATATTGGGGGAATTGTTACGAAGATAGCCGGTGCACTTTGCAAAAATGCACTTGATGAGAGAAATTTGAGGTGTTTGGGGGGATGTTCTTTGTTGACGGAGGATTATATTACATCGAAGCTTGAGTGGGTTGTGAAGCGAGTTGAGGACGGGAAAATGTATTGGAGGGTCCGAGGGAGGAACTCCATTCCCCTCCCGAACAGTTCGGCTATGAAGGTTGTTCCCGATAGTGAGCATTATCTCCTCCCCCTAGAGGAAGAGAACCCTCAGCCACCACCTGCAGATAACCCGGAAGAACAATTAGCTCCAATCACCGCTTTCAGGCGAGATCCCACTGCCCCCGTCACTATAGGTGGCAATCGGGTTAATCAGGTCGGTTACGGGTCGGGTTCAGGCGGTTCGGGTCATTTCGGGTCCGGGTTTGGTCGGGTCGAGTTGCTTATTCAGGTCGAGTCGGGTTCAGGTCAGGTCGCTTACGGGTCAGGTTAATCGGGTCAATAACTACTACAGGTCGGTTCAGTTTCGGATCGGTTGACCAATGGGTCGGGATACATCGGGTCAATATGCTTGATCGGGTCGAGACCAGTTTGGTATCGGGTTACCCATGGATCGAGTAATTTATATTGTCATCTTAAATTTGAAAATTAATCGAGTCAAACAATAAATTCGGTCAATGGGTTAGGTTGTTCTGTTAAAGGATCAGTTTTGAACTTATGAATTATGATATTGGATTAGATGAACTCGATACAAAAGATATTTGTAAAACATAAAGAGCATAGGAGTATAGGACTATAGTTAATGATCATATAATTTCTTTGAACACTCTTAACTCTTTCTTCTCTTTATTGTTTTCAACGGAGCCAAAACGAAACACTACTTTCCTCACAAAACGTTAATTTAAAATTTTTTAAATCACTTGCGAAATAATTATTAACAAGTTTAATTACGAATATAGCATACTAAATTTACAACTGACTATCTATTTTAAGAATACATTTTGTTTTAAAAAATAAATTGAGCGATAATTTTTTATATCAAATTTATTAACAAAAAAACAAACTATAAAGGAATTTAGATTCTTAAAAAAGATCATTTGGCTATGAGTCGGGTCGATTTAATCGGGTTAAACTGTTACAGGTCGGTTCACGGTCGTTTGGGTCAGGGTCGGGGTTGTGGGGAATCGGGTTCTGGAGTCGGGTCGGTCCGAGTCACAGTAGTCTGTGGGGTTTGCGGTCATATTTTTCAGGTTCTTATCAGTTTTTTCGTTACCTTCGGGTCCGGTTCATGTCGGGTTTTCAGTTCAGCAATTTCCGGGTTCTATCAGTCGGTTTCGGATAATTCAAGTCGGTTCTTCTTCGGTCGGGTCACCTTTTGCCAGCTCTAAAGAGCCGTGACAACCATGCATATGGACCACTTCATGCCACAGTCGGCATATTAACTGGGCCCATCTTTCTTCTCTACTCCTTTCACAATGTCTACTAATAATACCAAAACTTCCCTTTTTCAACTTTTATTATTTACAGCTATCATTATGTCTTTTACTTATTATTAAGCTACTCAATCGTACTATAACGCTACGATGGTACTAGAAGGACACATCACACATGTAATGTAGTGATTTTTTACCTAACGAGTTTTATCATTTTTTTGGTTCAATTTGATGCATACAAGCACATGTTGCCCTATTATTTAGGGAGTAGCATTTGAAAAATGCAAATACATTTTACAAGATTGTCCTGCAAATTTTTAACATAAAAAGAAACATTGAGCTAGAATAATAGCTATGCATCTCTTTCCGTTTGCCAAATCTTTCCCAAAAACTCCCAATTAATGAACGTAAGCTGGTAATATAGAAATAAACATATAGACAAAATACGCTTAAAACTATCATCGTGATCATAAATTTGTTCATTCCTTTGTTAAATGGGTACGGAGTACTAAACTTCTTAAAAGTTGTGTCTAGATAATAAAATTGAAAGGAAAGTTAAGGAAGGAAAAGCGAGAAAGGGAAGGGGTCAGAGTGAAGATAGAGTGTTTTCCTCCAAATGTCTTTTATTAGAGCAATTTTCATTATGCTTGAAGTAAAAATGGACCTCTCCATGCTGACCAACGGTGAGAGTCTAGTGGTGGTGCTACTCTACACCCATGACGCTACTCCGCGTCATCTCGAACACCGTCACCACATCGCACCTTGTGGTCCCACGTCGAACCATCGACTCTAATATCACTTATTGAGTCTTCTACAGCGGGCTTATAAAATTAGATGCATGAGACCGGCCCACAAACAAGTTAGGTTTTATCCTAAAACTAATTGGTGATAGGATGAGTAACCAACCTACTTTCTTATAAGCTAGCCCTTCATTATTATTCTATCGATGTGGGACAATACCACCCAAAGCATATGGGAAAAGACCTCAACAAGTTGTATCATTATTTCCCCCCTCTCCCTTCTCTCCAAAATCGCTCATTCAAACAAGTTCGAAAGAACAGAATTAACATCTTAACTTCGTGTAAGAATCACTTCTACGGAGTAAATACTTAAGCCGTATATTTTGTATAAGTTCAGGTATAAATTCACAACTATTCAGAGCCATTATAAGATCGTTGATAAGTTTTATCCAAGGGCTTAAGGGCTTTAGATACTTTTGATTATGGCAATTTACACTCTTAGTGGAATTATTCACTTAAATTCTTGTGTAAACAAGATGATGGTCATGATGCACTCCGGAAATATAAGATTCACATGGTATAAAAAAAGGCTTTTCACCAATCTATATTTGATTCACGAGTATAGTAATTGAGACGTCCTCGACTTTTCCAATGTTCACCTTTACGTTTTAATGCCCTTTCTATTCTTATTTATGGTCCACTACCCTCTTAGTCTCCTGTGAATGTGAAGTTTGCCTTTCTGTTTTAATGGACCTACTACTTTCGCCTTTGTTTCATGACAACATGAATGAAATTATGTTTATTTTTCAAACCTTGAAATGAATCCTCATCCTCTAAAAAATATATGGATTTACAATGGACAAATGAGATGTTCTCTGAAAAGATCCTTTGATAATGGCCTATTGTATTCTTAGATTTATGTCTTCTCACTTTTCTAGACGGAAAAAGTACACTCTTTTACGTGTATAAAATATTTTTAGGGTTTTTCTACGTGATATCTTTGTGTTTTTTCAATTCTACATAATACCCATCGTTTTTCTGAAATCTACATGGTAGCCCTGAACTTGATGCAAACCTCTTAAAATACAAAAAATGCACTAAACCGACTCTTTTAAACGTTTATATTATGTACATTTTTTTTTATCTTTTGACAATAATTTATCATACCATTAACATAAATATCGTTTACTCAATCATTAACATATTTTCTTTATAAAATTTAACTGTTTG
>JAIUZE010003891.1:0-40483 GCA_022085475.1 Heliosperma pusillum
TACGACTAAGCATCTATGTTTAGGGGGTCGCCTAGAGAGTTCTATAGACGGTTCTGTAATGGGACGGGGAACGGCAATAGCTGTTGCGGCTAGGTCTGATCAGTCTAGGACTATGATGTTTTCCTACCTTGTGGTATAGCCTCGAGTTACAGAAGTCGACTATTGACGGTACTAAGAACTTATGCCTGTTTGTAGACGTATTGGTCTTTCATGTTTGTATGATTCTATGAGTTTTAGAAGGTGAGATGCCAGCCGGCTAAGATTGATAGAGTTTGGATTCCCGATTGTTAACTGATTCACATGATTACTTGTTGATTAGGGTTTGAGTGTATCAGGGCCATGTTACATGGTAACCGCTGAGCCAGCATACCAGCTTCCCTACCTTGAGTTATATTTTATTATCGGATTCACATGATAGCTTTCATATGATAGGTTATATGTTAGTTATTTGTTTCATAACATGAAAAGCATATCATATATGTTAAAGTTTTGTATTTTCCATATACATTGCTTTGATGTTATTCATGTTTTATTAAACTTGACATTTCGTGGCTGGGAGAACTCGGAGTTACTCCCCACTGACTGTGGCTTCCGTGTTTATATTTAATGCGGTCGAAAAGGTGGTGAATGCATATTTGGGGTACATTGACGAGCTAGCGAGCGAAGTATTTACCTTGGACCTATATTCGGTTCTTAGATTGTATATTATTATACACTCTTTCATTTCCGTATTTATACGGGAGATATGTCTCCCGTCTTGTATATTTCTTTTGTAGAATATTATTTCCGTATTGTAATGACCCTTTTATTTATGACACCCTTCGTTATGTATTTAAATTATTTTTTCTTTCCGCAAATTTGAGGGTGTCACAGTTGGTATCAGAGCTATTTTGCTCCCGACGCACGTTTGTGTACCCTTGCATAAATAACTTGACCTTAATAAATAATAAACTTGTGAGATAGAAGGGTAAGATGGGTAGATTAGGATTTATGTTGTAGTCTATGTGTTTATGCTAATTGTTAGGAGTAACTTAATTTGTTTTGTTTCTTATGAAGACGGTTGGACCTCGTGTAGAAGAGATCGTTGTTGCTGCCAACCAGGTCCTTCCTCATAAAGAAGACAATTGCCAAAGGAGGCTATATTTGGGTGGCTAGCCAGATTGCTAGGAGCAATATTACGCCTTATGGTGGAATATGTGTTACCTAGAAGGAGTATCCTTTACCGAAGATTTGAAGATTTATAAGCCGAATTGAAGTGAACTCCTTCTTCATCTTTGAATTCTCTCGTCCTTATTGTATTATGCCCTCTTCCTTCCATTTAGGTGCTTCTTTCTCTTCCAACCTATTTTCCTCTTGGAAATTACTCTAAATAGTTCTTCCATCTTACCATTGGTATCCTTACCTTCCTCTGGTAACATTTTATGGAGGTCATACCCTTTTGTTTGAGGTATATTATACTTAGTGGGAAGAACTCTGAATCTTGAGGAATATTAGTGTTTGTTAGAATGAACTTGTGATTTGAGGAAAATGTTATAGATCTAATTTCACCCTATGGTGGTGAGAGTTGGTATCCTTGAGGAAGGTGTGGTAAGATATGTTTAATGATTTTAATGCTGGAAGCTTGTCATGACTTGTGTGTAAATAGTTCATGATATTCGAAGGTGTAAAGTAGAATGAGTTGGCTATTACTTCTTAACTCATTGGTAACTTAGTCTTTTGGAATTAGAAGTTTAGCATTGGTTTGAAGACCATGCTTATGATATGTCTATTTAGGAGTAAATAAGAAGTTTCGAATATGATACCTAACCGTCCTATGGAGCTAGTTTCGTGTTTAAATGATTATGGAAAATAGAGAATAAGTTTAGGAAGAAACTATCCTAGCGGTTTTAAAATATGAAAGCTTGAAGTTGCAATATCTTTTTGAGGATTGAAATAAGCGTAATAATAGTTGTGGTTGTGGTTAGGAAGTTGAGTGAATTTTAATGTTACTTGGGAATTTGTGGTCGTTAAAGGTTGGACCCTAACGGGAATCAATACTTTGTGGAATTTGGATTTGATGACACAACTTGAAGAATATTGTTATAAGCAAAAACCGATGTATTGAGAGTTTGGAAGAGATAAATAAATTGATTTACGGTTGCATTGCCCTATGTTTGGCAAAAGTTAAGTGAATCGAGATTTGTGTGATTAATCTCTTTGAGGTTTCGAGATTCAACTTTTGAGGATGAGAGGGTTCATTGTAAATAATTTGGAGTAATGAATTTTTGGAATAAATTGGATTAAAGGATTTCATAGTAAGTCCTTTACTTTGTGGTTGTTAGCGGTTTTGTTTCCTTAATTATAAATATTTTTTGATGGTGATTTCCAATAATAGTTTCGATGGACCTTAGAAGATTTTTATTGAATTGGAATAATTGGGAGTTGCTACTCGGTGTGGCATGCTTATGAAATATCTTGGTAGGAATCCGATGATTGAAATGTTGAGGATATATTGCACTCCCTTGAGGACTAGTTTACTTGTACAGTTAGTATTGTCGAGTTACTGTCGACATTAGAATTTTCATAGAGGGAAGATAGTATTGGGGTTCATCCTTCGTTTTTCTTTATTCTTTCCTTCTTTCTTTCTTCTTTCTATTCGATTTATTCTTTCGAATATTTCGTTCCTTCTATTAATTGTCATCTCGTATAGATAGGATATTAGAAACTTTAGTTAGAAGTGTTAGGTATAGATAGTAGTGTTATTACTTTTACTATATAATTTTTGAATTAAAAGTTTTTAGAAATGTTTTATGATTTCAAGTATTTTACCGTCAAGGAGTGTTGAGACTTGTTATTGGAGACGTTCGATAACTAGTTTTCTCATTTATTGATGCGAAAATGTATCTTTTAAAGTCTTTGACATGGAACGTCGATGTTCTTAAACTGCAGATGAGAACCCTCCGTTCCATTGATAAGACCCAGTATTTTTATTATAAGTATATTTTTAACAGTTTCGAAATAGACCTACATATATGTTACTTTCCTTCTTCTAAGTTTCGAGGACGAAACTTTTTAAAAGGAGGGGTGATTGTAACAACCCGAAAAATACCAATTTTTCTAGTAAAAATATTTACTAACACTTTTCAGTAGAACTTAAGTTTTTCAAATAGGAATTTTTGTTCCGAGTCGTATTTTGAAATTCCGCGTTCGTATTTGGAATTTTTGAGGGATTTCATGAAAAGACCGTTTTTAGTCATCTTTGACTTTTCTTGACTTTTTAAGTCGTCTTTGACTTTCCTTGACTTTTTAAAAGTCATCATTGACTTTTTCTTGACTTTTAAGTCGTCCTAAACTTTTCTTGACTTTTAAGTCATCTTCGACTTTTCTCGACTTTTCAGTCAACTTTGACTTCCGTTGACTTTTCCCGACTCGTCTTATAAGTTTGAAGACCGAAATTTTATTTAAAAAAAATAATATTTTTGATTTATTTTTATTTAGATTTATTAAGATTTATCATAATTTAATATAATTATTTTGAATTTATTCGGAAATTAAAGAATAACGTTTATGGTTTTAACCGAACGTCATTTAACTATTTCCGACTCATCGTAAATCTCGTAACAAATTCAAAACTCGACTTTGGCATGAGTCACACGCGCGTGTCATCGTGTTCCACTCACATTAGATATTTTAATTCTTTTGATTAAACTAATAATAATATTTAGATATTTATTTACTTTATCGATCAGTTAACGAAAATTACGCAAATCGTTTACAAAACTGACCCGATATCACCCATACCACACGGTTTTTCTTCCTCTCTTAGCCTTGATATTTTATTTCTTTTCATTATAATAACATAATATCTTGATATTTAATTCAAATAACTTAATATCTAATTAATTACGGTAATATAATTATTATACCGGGTCAATTCCATAACCACAATTTCAAAACCCAACTCACTAGTTTGCTCTATATTACACGACACTCCTCACCCCCCTTTACTCACAAACAACTTTTCATTTTACAACAAATCAACTTAAGATCAAATAAATCGTTCTTCATCGTTCTTGAACGTTCTTCGTCGTTCTTCATCCGTTCTTCGTCGTTCTTGAGCAAAACCTTCATAAAACCTTCATTTCTTAATTAAATCCGTCCTAACTTATATTTCTAGGATCTCCTCTTCGCTCCCCATCTTCACGTACGTTTTATTTTCAAATCCGACAAAATCGTTTTCAACACTTTAATTATGGAAAATCAAAGTTTTAAGTCTAATAATGTGTTTCTTGTCATTTCTTATAGGGGAAGATTTTGAAGACGAGTTTGGTGACTCATATATTTTAGGAGATGATTAGAAGACGGGTTTCTTATTTTCTTGGTTATTATTATTTTGGTGCTACTTGATTTTAGCTAAGCTAAGGTAACGATTCCGAGTTACTCGACGATATAATGTCACATAGCCTTAGTTTTGTTTTTGTAGCTTTTAGTTTATGTTCATGTTATGGTATTTAGGATTTTAATTAGTAACATAGTCTTTAGTTTTGTTTCTTTTGATTTTGGTTCATCTTTATTTTTGGTTCATGTTTTTATGATTTATGGATTTTTAGTTAGTAATATGTTAAGTAGTAATTATTATGTTGTTTTATGATTTTTGATGAGTTTTATGTTGTATGGAATTTTTATGATGTTTTATGATTCTTGATGATTTTTAAGTTGTATGGAATTTTTATGTTGTTTTAGTGTTCTTGATGATTTTTAACAAGTTATGATTTTTATGTTGTTTAGGAAAAATTTAACAAGTTTAGTGTTCATGATGAATTTTGATGATTATTCATATTAATGATTTTTATATGGATAGTTGTTAAAATGGTTGTTTGATGATTTAAAACATGTTGGAATTAATTTGATGTAGTTGTTGGTGGGGGCCGAATTTCATGGCCAAGAACCGGACCAAATCAGACCGGTCCCGGTTCAGACCCGGTCTGGGTTGGTCCATGGTGGGTCCGGGTTTTGGGCTTTGGGTTGTGTCGATGTTTGATTGATTGGTTGTTGTTTTGACGGGTTTTAAATATGTTAAAGCATGCGGGAAATATTAGGAAACGGTTTTTTAGTAAAATCGAATCAAAGGCCAAAACAGCCCAATTCTGTCCGTGAGGCCCAAAACAGGCCCATGTGGGTCCGGCCCAATTCAGTCCGTGGGTCCCACCTTGGGACTCGTGTCGGTTTTTGAGTTATCGTCATTTTTATCGTGTTTTGTAATATTTAGCAAGTGGGAAATATTAATAAGTAAAATATTTAATTAAAAAGGGTTGTGCATAAAATTATTATTTCTCACATGTTTAGAAATTATAATACGAGATTAGTTTACGTTGAATCATTTAAAAGTCCAGCGGGTTTTGGGTATAATATGAATATTCACAATGTTAGAAGTTTTAATAAATAACATGTAATGAATATGTTGACTTTTATGTCTATGTCTATGTGATAAAGACTCTGTTTCTAGCCGGTTTGATCCAACGGGGTTGGTCAAACTAAGATCTAGTCAGCCCCGATTTGACTGATGACCCGTCGCGGGACTCGGGTCGGGGATTTGTCTTCAAGTAAAGTTGTATTTAATTACTGAATTAGCCTTAGTAGATACGAGGCGATATGATATTTGATTATTATTGATATGCAATTAGTCACATGATAGGATGTATTCCCGTGACTGTTTATTTATATGGTTGGTGCCGTGTTGACTAAGTACCCATAGAGAATTATGGATATATGGCGTCTTGACCATTCTAATTCTAAATGAGTAGCTTGGACCATGACATTGATAGGTCCGTACTGTCTTTAACGAGTATATAGTTCACAGCTTGATAGCTTTTGTGTCTCGGCTTGGTGGGTTTATATCCAAGTAGGGGCATGGCTGCCTGATCCGTTTTGGGACTGGAGCCAGCTTAAGTACTAGCCATCTCTGCTTAGGGGGTCGCCTAGTAGAGTTTCTCATAGACGGTTATGTCATGGGACGGGGAATGGAATAGCTGTTGTCGCTAGGTCTGATCAGTCTAGGACTAGGATGTTTTCCTACCTTGTGGTATAGCCTCGAGTTACAGAAGTCGACTATCGACTGGACTAAGAACTTATGCCTGTTTGTAGAAGTATTTGTCTTTCATGTTTGTATGATTCTATGAGTTCTAGAAGGTGAGATGCAAGCCGGCTAGGATTGATAGAGTTTGGATTACCGATTGTTAACTGATTCACATGATTACGTGTTGATTAGGGTTTGAGTGTATCAGGGCCATGTTACTTGGTAACCGCTGAGCCAGCATACCAGCTTCCCTACCTCGAGTTATATTTTATCGTCGGATTCACATGATAGCTTTCACATGATAGGTTATATGTTAGTTAACTGTTTCATAACATGAAAAGCATATCATATATGTTAAGGTTTTGTATTTTCTATATACATTGCTTTTATGTTTTTCTGTTTCATTAAACTCGACATTTCGTGGCTGGGAGAACTCGGAGTTACTCCCCACTGACTGTGGCTTCCGTGTTTATATTTAATGCGGTCGAACAGGTGGTGATGCATATTTTGGGTACATGACGAGCTAGCGAGCGAAGTATTTTACCTTGGACCTATATTCGGTTCATAGTTTGTATATTATTAGATACACTTTTATTTCTGTATTTATACGGGAGATATGTCTCCCGTCTTGTATATTATTTTGTAGAATATTATTTCGTTTTGTAACGACCCTTTTTATTATGTAATGACACCTTCGTTATATATTCGTATCTTTTATGTATTTAAATAATTTTTTTTTTTTCTTTCCGCAAATTTGAGGGTGTCACAACATTAATCCTTTCAAACTACACCACCTTCTATCACTTAGTCTAATTTGCCCTAAGTTAGCATTCATCAATCTTAGTCTAATGTCCATCCTAGCTTGTTCAACAATTTTACTTGGTACCATACAATATTTATCTATCCTACATATATTCCTTGCACGCCAAATGCCATAGTGAACTGCAGTGACCACAGCCCAAAAAACCATCCTCTGGAACCCAGAACCTGCTCTGATCCGCAGCATTCTTGCAGAGTTGTAACAGCAACTTGAATCCATCTGCAACCAGTCCTGAACCAAACCATAGCAGCACTTAGTAAAGTAATAGTCCTAGAAAAGATGGGAATGAGTCTCTATAGCACATCCACATAGAAAACAGTCAACATTCTCAGCAATGCCCATTCCTGCCTGTCTATCCAAATTCAGTAATCTACCCTGCAAATACCAGCCAATTGATGAAGCAGTGTCTTGGGACATTTAGTCTGCTCCAGACCACCCTGCACCATCCTAATTTGAGCTCTGCATCACCAGCTAACCATGAGTACCCTTTAGAAATAGTGTACTGATCATCAGAGTTCATCCACTTCCCACTAAGAATAGCATTATTGAACATTGTTTTGACTGAACAGATCTTCCTCCAGGACCAAGAGCTATAGCTGCTGGGGGAATAACTCTGCCAGTCCCTACCCTTGAGATAGACTTTATCAATCCACTTGATCCATAACAAATCCTTCTTAGTGGCAATCCACCACACAAGTTTACCTACTGCAGCATTGTTCCAAACCTTGCTATCAACCAAACCCAACCCACCAGTCTCTTTACCTTTGCACAGAACTGACCAAGCAACCAAAGGAGCTTTAGAATACACCTCATCACCCTCCCATAAGAAAATCCTACAAAGGGTCTTGAGCTTATCCATAGCCCCACAAGGAAGAATAAACATTTGAGCCCAATAGTTCTGAATGGTGCTAAGAACAGCTCTAACCAGTGTCAGCCTACCAGTATATGATATTCTCCTCTTATTCCATCCTCTAATCCTTGTTATCATCTTCTCTACTAAGATGTTGCAGTCATTTTTTGAAAGTCTCTTATGAGAAATGGTGACACCAAGATATTTAAAGGGAAGTGTTCTTTTTTTGAATCCAGTATGAGCAAAGATAACAGCCTCATCCTCAGCACTAATTCCATTCACAATCAGACCAGACTTTTCACTATTAATGTGCAGACCAGATGCTCTAGAGAAGAAGTTAAAACCCTCCACAATAAAAAAAAATGGATCTCAAATCACCTTTACAAAAAATGAGAAGGTCATCAGCAAATAACAGATGGTTAAGCCTCAAACCCTTACACAAGTGATGAAATTTGAACCCCTTTATGTCACTAACCACCTTCATAATTCTACTCAAGTACTCCATACATAATGTGAATAACAGGGGAGACAAAGGATCTCTCTGACGAAGACCTTTTTGACCTTTGAAGAACCCATGAGGAGTGTCATTAATAACCAGAGAATATGAAGTAGTGGTAATGCATTCCATAATCAGCTTTACTAAATGAGTAGGGAAATTAAGACAACATAACACCTGATGAACAAAATCTCACTCAATAGAATCATAAGCTTTCCTCAAATCTACCTTGATCATGCATCTAGGAGAGGCAGACTTGTTAGCATATAACCTAACCAAATCCTGACTGATCAGAATATTCCCCATAATACTTCTCCCCTTCACAAAGGCAGCTTGTGGAGGGTTAACCACATCAGGTAAAACTCGAGCTACTCTATTACAAATCAGTTTGGAAATGATTTTATAGAGAGTATTGCAGCAAGCAATTAGTCTAAAGTCCTTGACAGATATAGGGTTTTCAGTCTTGGGAATCAACACAATATTAGTACAGTTCAGCTGTTTAAGTAGTCTTCCAGACAAGAAGAAATCTTTAATAGCAACACATACCTCATGCTTTATGATGTCCCAAGTAGTTCTAAAAAAGCAGCTACTATACCCATCAGGGCCAGGGCTTTTATCCCAAGGAATTGAGAAGACTGTGTCCCTAATCTCTTCATCAGAAGGAACTTGACACAACATAGACCAGTCCTCTACCTGAACTTTAGAGCCATTCCCCATAATCTGAGGATTAAAATCATAGCAAGTACCAGCAGAGCCCAACAGCTCCTTATAGTATGCTTCAAAAGCCTGAATAATGTCCCCAGGTTTCTTGTAAGTAACACCATCCATGCCTACAACTCTTAGTACTTTATTTTGAATTTGTCTCTTCTGAATAGCCTTGTGAAAAATAGCAGTATTTGTATCCCCATCATTAGCCCAAACACACTTGGATTTTTGTCTCAAGAACTCCTCTTTTGACTGCTTCAACAATAAATAGCTAGAATGTGCCTGATACTCAATATCCATCAAATCAGCATTGTTAGGGTCAGCTTGAAGATTCTTCTGGCAGCTCAAAAGGAGTTCAAAAGCCACATCAGCATTCCTCTCAATGTCAGAAAATAACTCTCTATTCAGGCTCCTCAACAGAGGTTTCAGTTTCTTAAGTCTAGAAACCACTCTAAACATTGGATTACCATAGACAATCTGATTCCATCCTGCTTGCACAATCTCCAGAAATTCAAGAGCTTTACACCACATGTTAAAGAACTTAAAAGGCTTCTTACTTTGAATAACCCTATCACCATCCTCAATGATACAAGGACAGTGATCAAAGTCACCCTCAGGACCATAAAAAGCATAAAAATCAGGCTTATCTCTCAGCCACCCTTCATTCACCAGTACCCTGTCAATTCTACTAAAGACCCTAGTACCACTAGGTTGCTTATTATTCCATGTATAAAAAGCTCCTAGAGTTTTCATATCCTGCAGCTCACACCCATTGACAACTCTCTGAAATGGTAGAGTCTCTGAATCTCTCACAGGAAGGCCAATCTTCTCATTAGGAAAAAGAACATTATTAAAATCACCCAGAATCACCCAAGGTTCATTTGTATTCATTCTAACTATGTCTTCCCAAAGAGGGGTCCTCTCCTCAAGTTTGTTGAATCCGTAGACAAAGGAAAGAAAAAGACTAGTATTATCAGCAGTACTTTTCACATCCAAATGGATATATTGAGCTGACATCTCTACAATATCAACCTGGAATCTCTGGTGTTTCCATAGAACCCAAATCCTACCTACATGATGATATAAGTGATTTGTAGTATAAGACCAACCATTGCACACATTCCCAGCTACTGAATTTAGAGAACCAGGTTTAACCCTAGTCTCAAGGAGCCCAAAAATCTCTACATCTATTTGATGCAGATACCACTTTATATACCTCTGCTTTCCTTCATTATTTAGGCCCTAATGTTCCATACTTCAAGTTTAGTCATAGGAAGAGGTATGTCCCTCTCCCCCTCCCCCTTTATCAACCATTCCAGCTTTATTTCCAATTGCACTATTATTTTTTACCACAAACTCATTCTCTCTTCCCCCAGGAATTCTAGTTTCATGCCTTGTCATCCTAGTAATAATTCGGGCTGGAGTAAATAAGGCACTATAATTCAAACTTAGAGGAGTACTAGCAGGAGTAATTACTTCAGTCTCCTTCAGATTCTCCTTTGGATTAGAACTGCTAGTACCTCCATTACTTCCATTGACACCCACTCCATCAGCACGTTTAGTTAGTACAGGAAAATCATTATTATCAAGTACTACAACCTGAGGTTCCTTTTTCTTCCATATCTGTCTCTGAGTCACAGCAGGCACTCCTCTTGGATGACCATGAACTACACCCCTCCTGCACACATTAGCATAATGACCCATCCCATTACAGTTCTTACAAGTGACAGGTATCCAATCATACTCCAATGCTTCTGTAATTTCCTGCCCTAACTCATCTACAAAATAGATCTTATCAGGAAAATGTTGATCAACCTCGACTTCAACCAAGACCTTAGCAAAGCCTAACAAAGTCTTACTCAAGGTTAACTCATCAATCCTAACAAATCTACCTAGCAGAGACGCCAATTTTCCCAGACACGAATTGCCTTAAAATTTCATGTCAAGCCCTACCAATTTGATCCATATTGGCACAGCTTTAACTGAAACCTTAGTCATCTTAATATTCGACTCCCAGGGCCGTAAAATTACAGGTTTCCCATCAAACAGCAGAATCCTCTTCCCTAAAACCAACTTCTGATGCTCAGCCTCTGCAAACCTTACAACAAACAAACCATTTGGAAGGAATCCAATCTTGGTAACTGCATAATCCTTCAATTCCCTCCTCAGAAAACCTTCTATCACCATTCTAGGGGGATTTGCTCCCATAACATAGCCAAAAATAGCAGTATTCCAATAATTAATTTCCTCCACAACATCATCCATCGTAAGTTTGAGAATATTACCTTTCTGAGGCATTTCCCCACTATTATGCTCTTCAATCGTAGCTAGCTTCCCAGGTTGTTGTGAGGATTGCACACTCTTCTTCTTCTTCGCTCCAACAACTTGCCATGGTGTCTCCTGTTCAGTAGTGTCTATAGTAGTCCCATCAGTACTGCCAATGCCAGCCCTCAATTTTGTAGCAGCTTCCTTCCTTGCATCCTCTATTACTTGAATTCCCGACATGTTAAGAAGGCAGAATCGTTTAATGCTATTTGATTAATATTGCTATTATATTTTGTAAGTATTAATGATACCTATTATTATTATTACTGAATTAGTCGTGAAAAAGATTGAGAGTCAAAATTGATTTTGGTCTTTGCACAAAACCCTAGAAATCAAAAGAATGAGCTTTCTCTCTCCAGCTTTCTCTCTCATCTTTTTTGTTCAGTTGTCAATTCATCATAGAATGTTATTTAACAATTAATAAAATGAAAAGCGACCTATGTCAAGGAAAAAAAAAAAAAAAACTCAGACACTTGAAAGTAATGCTAAAAAAGTCTGGGCAAATGCTCAAAATCTCATCTTTTATTAGCATGCTCCATATAATAGCACGAAATATGATATAATGAGAACTATTTGCTCCAATTAATCATATTGATTTTTTTAAGAGATAAAAAAAGGACCATCCATATAAAATTAACATTAAAACTCAAATAAGTAGCAGCTCGAAATCAGTATTAGACTGTTAAAAAAAAACATTTGCTAGGAAAAGGGTAAGCAAAAGTGTCACTTGACAAGCTTGAGCAATAAATCCTAAACGACTTACTATTGTGATATTGATAAAAAAAGGCAATGTCTTAAATATTTACACGATCCTAAAGTGTACTTGATAAACTTGTGTCTTCAATTAAGTTTTTTTTCTCTTGTTGCACGAGAAAATACATCTGCTTTCAAGCCATTGTTCTCAAAGTTAACAATGTCGTACAAATACTTGATTCGCAAATTCTGCAAAGTTTTAAACTGGCAGCCAAAAAGAAAAATTGTTAGAAATTAGATAGTCTGAAACTTTCAATTAACCCTCAGTAAGTCTGTTGGAGAGTTCCACATTTATCTTAAAAGTGTAGGATTTAACATACCACAAGAAATAATAAAGGACCGCAAAAAGAAGCCCCATCAAACCAATTCTCTCTTGCTTTTATCAATTTATCAATGACAAACTCACACCAGTCCAATTTGTTCAAATTTTTTATGTCGACTAATCATGAAAATACATCTAACCAAACATGATCATTCCTAGTACAATAGATCATTTTGGTTAGGATGTAAAGAATGATGTTTCTTTTAAACATCGACTTTGCTTCTTCTTTGTGATCAATAAGATACTGCTTGAGAACTTAAACACGTTATGTCCTCGTTATACAACATACTACCTCCCTTCAACTCCACTCTACCATATTCAATTTTGTACACTATTCATGTATGAGCATCTAATTGCAATTTTCTCTCAAAAAATAAGTGAAAATATATTCATGCTTGATCTTGTTTGATTCGTCTTTATGAGTACATTATAAATATTTAACTTTTATAATTTTTGCAAATACGTATCTAACGATATTTACCGTGTAAAACACGTGTTGGCAAACATGAAAAAGTAAAGTGGTAGAGTGGAGTTGAGGGAGGAAGTATCATTTAAATATTCATAAAAATTCACTATGACTATATATATATTAAGGATCAACTAAATATTAAATAAGATAATTAAAAAAAGCAACCCGTATATTTCGTGCACGTTAAAACTAAGTTGTCCAAGAAACCGGAGTGACAACTTTGATCTTGCGGAAGCCAACAACTGCCCTCATCATTCACCAAATCTTAACCGTTCATCTCTCACCTCATTTACTTGTCTTAAAACGTATCCAATATATAGCAAGTCATAAACATCTCGCCACCCAAAATATTCCACAACACAAGAACATATTCTATGAGAGCTACACCTAATTTTGAGTTACAAGATTTTCTTCCTACAAAAATTAATTATACTGTAATTTGTAGATAAATTGGAAGCCTGAAGCTCTTTTTTTTTTGAAAAAATAATTTGGAAATTATTGTGGTAGTGAGGAAAGTGAAAATGGGAGAAGAAAACTCAGAGAAGAAAAACTCAGGAGTGTCTGTAAATGGGTTCTCACCTGTTAGTTCTACTAGAGTGTTTTGGCAATCTCGCAAGAGGCGTGGTTGGTTTTCTATCTCCTCCTCCTTTCTTACAACTACTTCCTCCGTTTGTTTACCTTCGTTAAAATAAAATAAATTAGGTAAATAAATGAGTGAGATGAAAGAAGTACTACAACTTATCATGTTTTTAGTAGTTTGCCATTTTATGGTACTCATAATCAGCTTGATATGCGTGCATATATCATGTTATGTACTGCTGAACTGAATTCTTAGGAGGTGACCCCCATATAAATTTCCAGTACGTTTTCAATGAAAACGGGTTGGGTTGGCAAGTGGGAAATCAGGTGCCCTCCCACTTGCCTCGTTCTGAGAGGCAAACCCGACTTGGATATGCTCATCTTCAATTAGAATTTATGATAATCTGAATGGATAGTAGATCTTTTAATTGCGATTAGATTTTTCTAAATATAAGTAAATAATCCAGCTGAACCAGAAAGATTATCTTCTGGGAGTTCTTAATTTAGCCGTGCAGCCTTAAAATAAAGGAAACAATTGATTGGGACGGAGGGAGTGAGTGGTAAGCTTGAATTCCTGAAATGGTGGAATACCTGTTTCTTAGCTGAGCAACACTCCATCCTAAAATAAATGAATTGTAATTTAGTGGAACGTTGCTTCAACTACACTATGTCAAACGTCTATCTTTCTCAACCACTCGGTTTTTACTTTCTAACCACCTTTGCATTACGTTTTTCCAAAATGCTACGGAGTACTCATACTCACCCCATTGCAATGACTAAGACTCATAAGTACTCCGTAATACTCCTTGTGCCCCGGTCATTTGTTTACCATTTTCATTTTAAGGTATCTCATTTATTTATTTACCTTTTTATATTTGGAAAGTTTTCTATGAGTACTTTGATTTGCAATGGGGCAGTTCTTCACTTGTCAACTAAAACCACAAATAGTCCACTACTCTTTTCTTTCCTTGCTCCTTGTGTCAAAAGCAAAGGTAAACAAATGACCGTGACGGAGGGAGTAGATAGTACCTTTGTCCTTGTGTTAGGCTGTGTTTGTTAAAACTAGTTGAAACCGGAAAAAGTAGTTGTTGTCTGAAAAGTTAACCGATAAAGTAGCTGGAAATTATGAGCTGATAAGGTAACTGATTCTATAAAAAAGTGTTTGGCAAACAAGCTGATTTTGTGTGAAATTATATAGAAAGGTATGATAATTACTTAATATTATAGATTATAGAGGTAAAAAAGGAATCAAATATAAAATCAGATACCTGAAATCTCAAATGCTACTTCAGGTAGCATTTCATTTCAGGTAGCTTATTTGAGCACATTTGCAAAAAAAAAGTTACCTGAAAATTTTGTCAAAAAATCTACTTCACGCAAATAAGCAAATAAGTGACCTGAAAGTCTTGCTAAACAGAGCCTTAGATTACGTATGTTAGTTTATTTACAGTAGAAAAAACTCGGGTGTGACTTTATAATATGTATATCTATGAATGAGGTTTTGGCCTCGTGAGCGAAACCCAGACCCAGACTGTTGTTCCACCTACCGTCGGTTAGACATTTTGCTACTGGAAAGTAAAATTATTATTTAGGATCATTGAATGATTGTTTACCCTTAGATTTATGGGAAGGGTAATGCTCATTCATGGTAATTGGTAAATGTTGACATTTGAGAAACTTGTGCATTGAATTGAAAGGTTCCTTATTTTTGGAAGCTGCATCAGTTGGGAAAAACTAATGACAGTAATGCTTGGTAGTTTCTTCGTCCGAAATATCCTTTCTTTACTCTCACAAGACACCCATATTAAATTTGCTGCCTTTTCAGTTGGCTACAGTGTAGCACAGTTAATAGAGAGAGTTTCTGCTTCTAAAGGATGCTCATTTAAATTTAGTAAGGCCGGCTCATACTTTTTTTTTTTTTTTTTAATTTTATTTACATATCTCTTCAGCCTCATCCGGTACGTGTCTAATGTCATGTCTGCTGCCACCGTATCCAGTGCGTGTTTAGTGTCATGTCAACACACGACACGGCACAAATCCAACGTGTCGGAGTGACTATGTTAAGAAGTACTGTTGTTAAAGACAAATTGTAAAGGCCAAATATACTTTATTTCTGATTGGTCATTAACAAATAGGAAAATAGTTGCGGAAATTGAAAAGGCTTTACATATCAACCAATACGTTGTGTGCTGGATGTTAATACCATGACCCAAGACATTAAATCATGGCCGCTACAATAAAATGCGACCATTTTGTATAGGTTTTGAAGTTAACACATTTTGCCTTGGTTTAATTTGATATTAGCCTCATAACCAAATTTCGGGCCATAACTCCACTGTAGCCAATAGTTAATAGTACCAAAAGCGTGAAGTAAAAATAATGCCGCACGATTAAATGTGTGGCTAATACAAGTCTACAAGTGTTGTTTCCATTATTAGTTTTTGCTAAGTTTTGTTCCACAAGCCTAGCTTCTTGTGACAGCAAGCTCACTGAGTGCAAACAAGCCAAGTGATGAGCCTATGTTAGACACACCACCAAGACAGGAACCTCTGGCAGAGGAGAAGATGGATGATACAACTCCTCCGGCAACTGTTCTTTCTGAACGCAGAAAGGCTTTATTTGAACCATTGGATCCTATCGACCATCTTCCTAGAAAACGACCCTCAAATGAGAGTTTACTTCCTCCCCCGGATTTTGACTCGACTTCATATCCAAAAGGATGGGTGATTGGTAAGAAGCGGAAGCTGGTGAATGTTGATGTTGTTGAGAGTATGAGGCGGATCCAGGGGCGGAGGGAAGTAGAAGTCTATATGGGCTATAGCCCTACATGATTTTGGGTCAAATAATTTTTACTTTCCAACATAAACATGGTAGGAATATGGCAAAGTTGGTTGTTACTAATCATATAAGGTGTTGATATCAAATGGAGGTTCTGGGTTCAAGCATTTTTCCTATCATTTTTTGGACATTTTTGTAATTTTAATGAACCTTAAATGCTATCAAGTAAGTTCGCATTTAATACTTGTGACAATTTCAATTTTGACAACATAAATATGTAGTTAAAAACTTAAAACGACCTTTAGTGAAATTCTTTTTTTGAGGAATTTTAGTGCAAAATTCTTGAAATACCCTACATATAATTAAAGAAATATTTTTTTTTATTGTTTCAATAGAGAATACTCTCGATAATCCATTGTAACATTTACCTTTTAGAGGCTAAACTCCATTTTTTTTAGACCAAAACTGTTGAAAAACGTACAAAACTTTGAAAAAGAAAACCAATTTGTTTAGATTTGTTAGGAAAAGTCTTGTAAAATTATATTTAACGGGTAAAAAATTCATGTATAAATACAAAAATACGGTCAAAGTGTTGCGTCGAACAACCATTCAAAAATATATTACCCAATAGATCAGACTGACGGGAGTATCATTATCCCCGAAATTACAAATATTGGCTACATAACAATTTGAACTAAATTTTTTTTAATCATATTACAAATTTTAAAATATAGCCCTATGTGTATTTCAATTCTGGCTCCGCCCCTGGGCGGATCGCCATTCAAGAAATGAACCGCAAGGTGATTTCTTAAAAGCAATCTTCACTTTGGTGCCACGAGTTAGTAGCTATGTCCATAACTACTTTAATATTGATTCACACTTTATTATGCTGAAAAAGACACGAATTTAGATGAAATTAATATATCTTATACCCTAGGCCAATAGAATGAGAAATTGTTCAAACGTCAAGTTGTCAGCAGTGAGATATGTTAATTAATGGAAGTAGTCGAAAGCTCAAGACACCAAAGCAAATATTTTTCTCTCTTAAAATCTTTTTGCCTCATTTCACAATAGCAATGACAAAGTAATAGTAATCTGCTAATGCAGGATCGTGAAATTGATGGGCTCAATGAGCAATTGGACGAGGATTCTCGAGTTTTAGAGCATCTTCAAGTCCAACTTCTTGAAGAAAAAAGAAAGCGAGCAGATGTCGAGAGAGAAAATAACATGATGCAGGATCAAATAAACATGTTGATGAACATGTTACACGAAAGCGAAGGTACTGGGGAAGGGGAAGAAGTTACTGACGAGCTGCAGTAGACTTCCAAGTAAATCTGTTTGTTTGATATATAGGTTTATGCAGGTATGAAGGTAAGCAAGCCAGTTGCTACATCAAATATAGTAGGCATTTGTTTGTTTCTGTTAAGTGAAAATTCAAATAAACCATGGTTTTTCATCAGATAATGTACTGTGTTGTATGTACGGATAGAGATTCGAAATACATCTTTGAATATCTGGTATGTGGTACCCCCTATAATAAAGAATAAAAGTTGCAATCGTTGTGTAAGGACAGTTTCTATGTAACGAATCCAATCTTGCTTGTTACGGTGGACTCCTTCACCGAAGACTCCACCTAAGAATCTAAGATTACTCAGCAAAATCTGGAAAGGGTACGACTCCACCTAAGAATCTAAGATTACTCGCAAAATCTGTACTCTCCTGGATCCTAGATGTAACTATATCACCTAGTGCCTCTCGATGGTTCCTGCAAATTGCAAGGTAAGGAGGAGTCGGATGTACGCAGCCTTACCTTTGTATTGCCAACACAAAAGAGGTTTTCGAATGACTCAAGATGAAACTTGGGTTGAGAACTGCATTGATGGGCCGCTACTTTACAAGAAAAAGATGAGCAACAATTTTAGGGAGTCGTAGTCTAGAACCAAAGTGTGATGAGTTTTTGGCTCCAATGAAAATATGGAAAGACTCCCACATCCATGTCTCTGGTTATCAGTTATCGCGGCTAGTCGTAGCTGTCCTGATAATCATCTTATCTTAGAATCACTCTCCGCCACCATGACTCAGAGACGCATGTTTGTAAAATTAAAACTGAGAACAGCACAAATTGTAAGCTATCTCACCATAGATGACCAAAGAGTGTAAATTTATCGAAGAATCTTTCTATGTACACCTACATCCATACAAACATATAGTCGAACATATTTATTGATGCGCATTTTATTTTAGTAAAGTTCATCTAAGCTACAATTCACAAGTCGAGATGCATGAGCTCAACCCTATCTATCCGTACACCACTATTCACAGTTCCATGTTTCCTGGAGTTGTTGATAATTCATTTTTCCCATTAAAGTTCACTTGGATCTTCGGGAACACTATTCAGAAACTGAGGCAGAGATGCAATCCTAGGAAGATGAAGAAGTAACTCGCTGAAAGAATCCTTCCTCGACATACATGGTGTATTATGGCCATGGTGATTCTCACCTTCAACACCATACGATTTTTCAGCAGTTTGATTTACACCTTTCGCCAAATCAAACTTATTGTGGGTTCCCCCAACGGTGAGGTTCTCGGCTCCTGAGCAGTCCTTCTGGAGAAGGCAGCAGAGAGAGTTAACCCTTGACATTATAGACTTCTCGTCTGAGTCTGGTATCGGTTGAGAATCGTTTAGCAGGTATTGAGAGATCTCCTCGAGTATATTCATCTTCTGAGGTTCATTTATCGCAAGGTTTGGGTTGTCGGATTTCATTTGCTCAGAGATACAGTCTCCAATGTGATTTATGAGATCGCCCACCGACATTGATGGGTGAAGACCAGGTAGCTTTATCTGGTTTAGGAGATTTAACCCACACGGTTCATTCATTTTGCTGCTCACATCTCCCTCGATCGAAAAGGTTTCTGCATTGCATGGGAAAAAAAATTATGAGGGCCAAACAATAAGTAATGAATTCGAACTAAAACACAAACATTTTGACATCTATTTCATGTAACGATACAGAAAATAGTCAAATACCCATATCCGACACCATGATTCGAGTCATATTTACTAGATACAGTGACGACTGGAGTAGTGGGAATTAAGGAAATTAAGCTGGCCCGCCCCAAGCAAAGGCGGATTCTCTGAGTACTTGACAAGCATCCGTGCTTTAAAGAGGTGCCTCAGCCTCAATAGAATGTCGAATGTCTCACAAAAACTCCGACAATATCACTCTACAGCTTCCAAACGAATTGTAGTTTTAGTTCTCACTCGCTCTAACAAAAGCTTTCTGCAATCCAAAATCAAAACTGATTTTGAAATATTAGAGAAGCCTGGGAGAGGATCAACTCTTAAAAGAAACAAAAAGACACTCTTATTTCTAAATTTTCTTCTTTAGCATCGGACATGAGGCGCAGTCTTAATCCGATTCTTCATTGCACTCTAGGACAAGTCAATTTAAACCAAGAATCATAACACTCATGTTTAATACTTCCATATGTGTTATTGCAACAGAGGTGTGGTATCTGCTTATTCCACTCTGAATATCATTGCCCTTGAAGCGTACGCAAGAGCTATCACGACTAACAAAATCATTCAAGAACAAAAAGAAAGAAGAATCCCAAGTGAGAGAGACGATAACAAAATATCCTTTCTGCCAAAAATGAATTTAAGGTTTGACTAGAAGTCAACATCATATAAAACTGTCAATTCAAAGGTAAAACAAATACTCTCTCCAAGTTTGAGTGTTGTTCCCCTTTCTTTTCGGCACAAGGATTAAGGACGTAAATTTGGAACACACAAAACACACTACCTCGCATACAATTGAATTTGGACCACACAAAAGCTTCCAAATAAAGAAATAGGGAACATCACCAAACTAAGCTCAAAAAGGAAAGAGGGAACATTACTCAAACTTGGAGGGAATAAATGATTTCATAATATCTATTTTTAGAACGCTGTAACTGTTGAGAAAATAGGGGTCAGAGTTAACTATCAAGGTAACTAAGAGGAGTAGAAATGTTTGGTTTATAGGATAGCTGAAAGTACCAGATATGGAGCAATTGTGTCCTTGAACTTTTTGTCTTATACTTGAATCCAAAAGGTCTTGATTGTCAATGTCTGAAGATGATAACCCAGAAACTGAGGCAGTATCAGTGAAGCCTGCAAAGCTAAATCTACCGCCAGCATTTAAAGCAAATCCACGATCATAATTATTTGAATCACCAAAGATAGAAACCATGGGTTGAAAATAGGGTGACTCCAGCACTATCTCTGGCTGTTGACTTAGAAATCTCAGTCGAAGATCACATTGCATTAGCTTTTCAAAATGTTTCTGCAAAGTGCCCTGTGGAAAATGTAGAAAATGTTCCCTGTAAAAAATAAACAAAACAATCACTACCAAAAGTCGTCACATTTAACCTTCTATGCGTTTTTGTTATGTTTCCACTCATAAAAGAACTCTATAGGAATTTATCATATTGAGCTATGAAAATACAGAGTATCCAACTTAGAACTGAACTGCAGGATACAGTAAAATGTAGAGAGTATAGGACATATAGTCCAAGACCTACGCTTCTTCGACGCTTCACTTTGGATACATGGTGAAACTCGGACATGACACGGCACTACAAAATTTAATAATAAGGCCAAAATAGAGTACTTCTTCACAATTTTGTGATTCCAACACTCCAACCCTGTCGTGGGTGACACTGTAGACAAATTGGAGTGACAGTCTCTCTGAGAAGTTTGGCAATCTTTTCTGAACCAGAAGGCTAACTCACATATTAATAGTTAACGTGGTAGCTCAATCACCGAGGTTTTCATTTTCAGGAAATGTTCATACCAAAGCTACATAGACAGAACTACCTCACATATTGTTACAAAAACAAAGCAATATAATATCACAATGAAAGTATCTGTAGGTAAATCATTATATCTCCTATTGATGTTCCACCTTATGTTCAAAAACAATAGTTTTAAAGTAGACTGACACAAACAATCAAGCATAACATGCAACACTCACATATGACGAACTTTGAAAATGGTAAACATAGACATGGAAGAACGATGTCATGCAGTGATGTTATCATGTGGAAAGATGCAAGCAAAGTGGTGAAAAAATGTGAAATAAAATCTAAGTTATTATGTGAAAACATCCAAGCCAATTACTTCTGCATAGACGTAGTACCATATATCTCTACCTTGTTTATATTGTACTCCTTGCTACGATAGTCGATCATTGTTGACTGTGACCAATACTTACCCAAAATACACAATGGTTACATTTTCTTTTTAAAAGACTTTAAATTGTCGTTTTGATAAACAAACATGACACATTTGATCAAAAAAATTGGAACGTAGCATCGTTGTTGTAAAATTGTGGTTGCAGTTTGTCATAGGACGTGGTGCATTACGAAAGTAATAAAAATAGACAAACAACACTATCAAAACATTCCCTTTACAGAGCCTAAAAAAGTATTCCACTTTAATGAAACTAGACTCAATGGCATTTCGCAATAATACCTGTGAATCGTAGCCTGCCCACTGGTAAAATCTGTTGTTGCCTGCCACAAGGTGTGCTTCCTTGGTTGTGGATTAATTTCTCTAAAGAAAAGAGGCTGTCGAGCAAGCTGAAAACAGGACATGATAACCCTCCATTACAATTCAATTACGACAAACATCTTCGAAAAGAAAATAACTAAGCTTGCGAAGACTATGTAGCTCATTCAATGGACTTACGCCACTTGTGTGAGTGTAAATCTTTTCTCTGAACTGTTGTTGACACTCATAATATGAAATCAAGCAACACAATTTCATTTATGCCTTACCTAGTTAACCCACTCCTACCTTTAACAATTTCTTACCCCCCTCCGACATGGTCTAAATATTAAGGATGAAATTAAATTGAGTGATTCCAAAGTATGATATCTTACCACAACATCAAGAGTCTCAGGTCCATCATCAGGATATTTGGCTTTGATAGCCATGATATCAGACCACTGAATCTCAATTTTATTCTTAAGGCCGCCATCAAGAACCTCCCACACAAGCTTGTGTTTTGCAAAATAACACTTCGCTACCAAGTCGCCCTCATATTTTGAGGTATACTGTAAGATCAAACCAAATATTTGAAAAAAACCAACTCAGTTAAACAGAAAAGAAGCTCAACAAATATTGCTCAATCAAACAGAGAATTTTATACAGCACACACAACTATCATTTCAAGCCATCTCATTGTTACGAGCTCATGTCACCAATTAACGTAGCACCTCTTACACAGTCAGCTAACAAACTACCGGCAGCTCGGTAGTCAGAACAGCTTCAGCCAATACTCAAAATAACCCTATAAAAGTACTGTTTGTAACAACCTTATTTGGAGTACAAATACATGAATAAATTATACATCGTTGGCAGTAAAGTGTATGTAAAAATTGCCGTAATAAATCCAAAAATAATTACGCATAGATTATAACGATTTAAGATAGTTGACTTGCAGAGGAAAATACAAAATAAAAAAACTGCTTTTCAATATGCCAGAATAAACATGATTCTTGATTATAATAGAAATGCTTTACAGACTTGGAGAAGATTTAGTACCTCCCAAGTGCCAATCTTGAGCAAAGAGGCAGGAAAATTTGAAGCCTTAAGCTTATCAAGTGTTGTGATCTTCTCTTTTCTAGCAAGTGTTTTAGCCAATGAAGGACTTTTCCCTTGTGACAACCTCATTTGTATTAAATCCAACAATGAAGGGCTTTTCTTTAATTTCAATCCCAATGGGCTTGGCTCCTCCAGCGGATTATACTCCGCTAATTCCGCTAATTCTACTCCGTCAACCTATGTCATATCAACCACACCCGCCATTTCAAAACTTCAATTCACACTATTTTGAAAATCAATGTGCTTTTCCGCAATTAAACGATTCAAACCAAGGAGCACTCACTTGTGAGTTTTTCCTTTGGCATAACAACAAAAACAGAGTATTTGCATACCCTTAGGCCTTAACTAACTGGACACACAATAAGATATGGGTACGACCAATTAATCAACTACTAATTCAGCAGATCTCATCGGCTTATCGTCAAACCATTCCTACTCCGGTTAAAAAATGCAAAAGATAGACAAAATATAAACTTATGATTTATGTCTCTCTCCACCATATGATTATATGATGGAGGAGGAGGACAATGATAACATCATTACCATTTTTACTAAGGCACTCAAATACAGCCTAATTATATGTATATTTTAATATTCACTCTCTCACAAATGGAGTGATATTAACAAAAACAGAGTATTTGCATACCCTTGTGACAACCTCATTTGTATTAAATCCAACAATAAGTGTTATTATTGCCCCATTTTTATGGCCCCCTTTCTATTTTTGGAGGCTTGAATAAAAAGTGTTAAATTACCAACTTTAACCTTTAAAGTAAAGAATACTTAAGAAATTAATCTTATGGTGATGGTAATAGTTAGTTATTTACAGCAATTTAAATAATTACTACCTCCGTCCCTGTCATTTGTTTTTATCATTTTTGGTGTGTCATTCATTTGTTTAACTTTCTATATTAGGAAAGTATTTGGTGTGTCATCTACAAAGTACCATCACAAGTGGTTCCTAACATTTCAAACAAAGGTAGGGTAAACAAATTACGGGGACGGAGATAGTAATGTTTTTCTGACTAAATTTAGAGAGTATAATAATTATGGGGAAATGGAACAATTAAAGTGGGCGGGGCCGAAACACTAATTACGGAAGGTATACTCGTCCAAATTTCGAAAAAATTAACTAAATTTTTGAAAAATTTCATCCGCCCCTTGCTCCACCACTGAAATTGGAAGCAATCTTGTGGGGCTATATGTTGTCCCACTACCCAGCAAAGGTAGCGGCTGCGGTTACTCCAACATCCAAAAATGAATAAAAAAGAAAAGAAGAAACCTGTTGGGGAAAATCAATACGGGGTCGTTTGGAGAGGAAGGCATGATTGTGGTCTTCAGGAAACTCAGACTTAACGATGAGCTTTCTCCGACAAGGTTTATCCTCCGCCGGTGAATCCATTCTATGCACCATCTTGGAAGGCAGTGAGTTGAGTCGTGGAATTGGTTCAAGACAAAAATGGGGATTGTATGATTGTGTGTAAGTGATTCACAATCAAAGTCATTATAGTTTTATAGGAGAGAGATTATGACACGCCATTTTGGATGCTTCACCACGTGTATCAAACGTGGTTCACAGTACCCTCCCCCTCTTTTTTTATGTCACTTTTGTCTTATTACCCTCGTACCCTCTCTGTCCGGAATCCCCAATTTTAAGAAGAAAAATGAAAACAATCTCGGATTTGTGAACACAAATTGTCATTAAATACTGGATATATTCATTTTCAATGAAAACGGGTCAGATCACCTCTCATAAAAAGGTAAGTGGGGATTCGTTTGGTTTTTCACTTGCCCTGCCCTCCCACTTGCCTCATTGTAGATCGATATATCTTTAAAATTAAAAGTATATTTATATAATTTTCACAGATTAATCTTTACTTATGTTTATGATGATAAAAAAGGGTTAAGCTCTTTCATTGTTGTTTTGGTATTTTTCACCAACTATGGTATATAGGGTTAAAGCGGTCTAATATCGTCAATCATATTACGTTGATTCTATGTGTTTGTATGTAATGTGAATAATTGTTACGAACAAAAATTGACACAATAGATTTGGTTATGCGGAAAACCCAATGTGGGAATACCGCGGGAAGAGGTTGATAGCCTTCCAAATATTCCACTACCAAAATCATTGTCAATAACCGAGTACAAGAGAGGCTTTGGTCTGCAAGTAATTGCTAGTGTTATAGGGTTTATATCTTGAGTTATGAAAGCCCCTCCTTCTTTGCCTTCTATTGCTTTATATAGGACTGAATCCTAATAGGATTTAGCTTGCTTGATCCCCAAGACAACCATCTTCTCATGGGCCTCCTCCTTGCTCCCTTGCTCTACCAAGGTCTGTTGGCTCCTCTTCGACCAAGCCCACATGCATCAAATCTGCTTCAACACCCTACTCACATACTCACACTACCCAGCCCAAGTTCTTAGGCCTGATACCTGTGTTTGTGAAATTAGGCCCAAACAGTTTGCTCTTAATTTCTTGCGAGACACGCCTCAAAATGATGAGCAGGAAATTAACTGATCGAAGCTTTGCGCAGTCTTTGGCTCAACTTCCCACGCAATTGTCATCCCACTTACAAATTAAATGCCCCCACTAACTCCCTCTCTCTCCTATTCATAGCTCAACCGTCACATTACCATTTCCCAAAAATCCCCCCAAACAATCCCTAAACCCTTCACTCCCAATCACTTTTTTGTCCCTCCAAGGCTAGCAACAACGGTTTGAGGACTTCTTCTTCGTTAAGGTGGATTCTATCAATGTTCCCACAGACTCTATCTTTGAAACCTGGGTCTCGACAAAGAGTAAGTCGCTTTTTTATGTTTTTGATCTTCTTGCAATGCCTACCCTCTTATCTCTTATTTTTGTGCATAACCCAACAACCCAGCGGCCTCTGACGTGGAAGTCGCCTTGGTAAACAAGCTACTCTCCATCCATGCTGCAAAAAGAAAGTTCCTTGAACTGCTCGCCAGATTTTCCCCTGCTACCTCTTCAGTCCCTCAACACTCTGCTAATACCACCATGCTGTCTGGTAAGCCCGCGCTTTAAAATTTTTTATGTGAATACCCATGATACATGAGGCACAACTCAAGACCAATTCACTCGACATCTTAAATTCGTTCACTCAACTTGGAAGATAAATATATAAAAATATATAGTTGATTTTAAATATATCATTGCTTGAGATGAAAGTACATGTTGTTAGCTTTCCAAAAAGTGGTCACACACATTATTTGGTTGAGTAACGAAGGATATATGACCATTTTAAGTTGAGTTGTCCAAATCCTACGCGGGTGACAAGTTACCCGGACTAGGACATTCAACAATGCAAAAAGATGTGCAAGGGAGAAACGACAAAGGCTTCTTATTTCCTTAAATAAGTCATATCCTAATTTTATTAAATTTGTAATAACTACTTTGATTACAAGTAGGATCATTATTTGGAAACCTTTCCTAAAACTAGTAAGAATAGTTTTATGGATAATGTGATGAGTATCTTAATTTTCTTATTGTTTGAAGAGTCTTTTATGATATTTCCTAAGTTGTTTAAGGTAGGATGATAGTAGTATAAATAGGGGGTCCTAGACATTGTAATAGGGAAGAAAATTGAGAGTTTAATTTTAGTTTTTGCTTTTGTGGTCTTTATAGCTTGCAAGTTATAAGATCAAATTAGTTCGTTTTTGCGAGAATGAATTAATCCATATTATTCCTTGCAAGGTTGAGTATTTGCAACGGGAGTATGTGACCAAGCCAAGACACGAGCCATGACACGAGCTCAAGACAAGACACAAACTCAAGACAAGACTCAACATCAAAACAACAACCTACATTCAGACAACACCATGACCAG
Organism: Heliosperma pusillum; assembly: GCA_022085475.1. NCBI lineage: Eukaryota > Viridiplantae > Streptophyta > Magnoliopsida > Caryophyllales > Caryophyllaceae > Heliosperma > Heliosperma pusillum. Next base: position 26,650 of record JAIUZE010003891.1, read on the forward strand.
CTATGACAATGTTCTATTCAGTCCAAGCCACAACCACTTCAAGCCTGCTAAGACAACACCACCACAACCAGAACAAAGCCTAGCCATCCACTTCCCAAGACTAGGCCACAACAAAGCTCAGCCAACAGCCCAACAAACCCAACACAACAAAAACAGCCCCCAGCCAAAAACAGCCTATCACAGCCTTTCTAAACAAGGTCCATGGGGCCCCACACAATCAAACAAGCCTAACCAACCCTCAAACCTATGTCTTGGGAAGGTCCTCTACAACTTTCCCCAGGACTTCCCTCCCCAGAAACAAACACACAAAGAGTTAGCTTAGGGACAACTTCAGACTGTCCAGATTTCAGCCTTTTTGCAGTAGTTAACATGTCACTATCAAACTTTCCTTTTATGATCAAACAAACTCGAGGGCCTTTTAGAGGGACCTTTGGCATCCATCCCACTTCAGTTGAGCTCAAGAATCAAGCTCAGAAGTCCACCCCTCCACCAGTTTCAACCCCAACAAACCCATTAAGGCAGATTGTCCTATTAGAACTACTTTTCTACTTTATTGCTTTATGCTGAACAATGTAGCTGTTATTTCTGTTTCTTTTGCAAGCCAATTGTGGCCCTAGGATGTATTGAACGAGTAGGATGTAATCTCCTTGCCTATATAAGGCCTTTTCCTAATGAATGAAAGACAGATTTGAAGTAAAACATAAAACTGAAACCTTGTTTCTGTTGCATCTCTTGGCTGTGTGCTTGAGACAACTTCCTTTGCTTTGTGCTTGGAAGTGAGCTTGGGTCCTTAGCTGTGTGCTGGGATCAAAGTTCAACCCTCAATCATTGGCTTTGTGCTTTGATTAAGGTCCTATCTTAGTTCTTTGTCAATTAGTCCAAACAGAAACAGAGTATTGCAAAGTGTCTGAACTTCAATCAAATTGTCATTGTTTTAGTTGTCTTTCTGAATAGTTTCAGTGCAAATTGGTTATCAGAGCTTTGGTTTGTGAGTTCATCTACCTAACTACATTAAAAACACAAAATACAACCATGAGTGAAGAGAGAATCACAGGTCTTGAAAACACAGTTCAAGATCTTGTCAGAACTGTAATGGAGGTCTCTAGATCTGTCAATGAACTCCTTGAGGGCCAACAGAACAATGATACAAGGGGAGGCAGAGGTCGAGGAAGAGGAGCACCTTTCCCACAAGGTGGAGTAAGGAGGAGACAACCTGTAGATCAGTTTGAAATGTCAGATTCAGATGGCTCAGATCACAGTCTTCTCAGACACCAAGACAAAGATATCAAGGTAGAGATTCCTGACTTTCTAGGTAGCTTGAACCCTGATGATTTCTTAGATTGGCTAAGGTCTGTAGAAAGAGTCTTTGAGTTTAAAGGATACACTGATAGAAAGGCTTTTAAGGTTGCTATCATGAAACTAAAAGGCTATGCCTCACTTTGGTATGAAAACATGAAAACCTTGAGGGTTAGGGAAGGGAAAGAACCTGTAAAGTCATGGCTCAAACTGAAAAAGAAAATGAGAGCTAAGTTTGTCTCTAGGGACTACACTCAAGACATGTTCATTAAGCTTACTCACCTAAAGCAAGACCAAAGACCTTTAGAGTCCTACCTAAGAGACTTTGAACAACTCACTTTGCAATGTGAGGTTGTTGAGAAATCTGAACAAAAGATAGCAAGGTTCTTAGAGGGGTTGGATGAAAGGATAGCTAGCAAAGTCAGGCTACAAAACATATACTCCTTTGAGGAAGCTGTCAACTTGTCTTTAAGGGTAGAAAAATTGGGAAAAGGAAAGGCCAGTGTTCTAAGACACCTTCCAGAACCCCCACCTTCAAACCTTTTGTAGGAGTTAAGATAGGAGAACCTGTGGTTCCTGTTAAGACTCCTTTCAACCTTGATAAAGGCAAGGCTGTTGAGGCAGGCCAAAGGAAGACTACCCCTCTCAAAAAGTGTTTTCAATGTCAAGGGTATGGACATTTTGCTAGAGAATGTCCATCTAAAAGGGCTCTGAGTACCCTAGAAGTAATCCATTGGGGAGATGATGAAGTGTTGGTCTGTGATGAAGAGATGGAAGAGCCTGAGGTAGAGGCTAGTGAGGAGTTGATAGAGCCTGATGCAGGGTTAAGTTTGGTAACATGGAGGGTAATGCATACTCAACCACAACCTTTGGAAGAGGACCAAAGACACCAGATCTTTAGGACCAGATGTACCATCAAGGGTAGAGTATGTAACCTCATTATTGATGGGGGAAGCTGCACTAATGTGGCCTCCAAAACACTGATAGACAAGCTAGCTCTACCCACCAAAGACCACCCCCTACCTTACAAACTCAGATGGCTAAACAAAGGGGCTGAGATCAAGGTGGATAAACAATGTGTTATACCTTTCTCAATTGGTAAAGGGTATGTGGATGAGAGTCTTTGTGATGTTCTACCTATGGATGCATGTCACCTTCTGCTTGGGAGACCATGGGAGTTTGATAGGGATGCCATACACCATGGGAGAGACAACACTTACACCTTCAAGTATGGGAAGAAGAAGATCACCCTAGCACCTTTACCACCTGCTTTAAAGATCAACCCAAACCCCATGAGTGAGGCTTCCAAAGAAGTCATGTTGATAAGTGAATCAGAAATAGCACAAGAGCTAAGTGAGCTACAACCTGTATACATATTGCTAGTCAAGGAGACTGGGATGAGTATCATTGATATCCCTGAAGAGGTCAAATCTATCCTAGAAAGTTATGGTGATGTCTTCCCTACTGAGCTTCCTAGTGGACTGCCACCACTTAGAGGGATAGAGCACCACATTGACCTAGTGCCTGGAGCTATCTTACCCAACAAGCCAGCCTACAGGAGTGACCCTAAGGCTACACAAGAGCTCCAACTTCAAGTAGGTGAACTACTCAACAAGGGCTATGTCAGAGAGTCCCTCAGTCCTTGTGCTGTACCAGCCTTGCTTGTGCCAAAGAAGGATGGGACTTGGCGTATGTGTATTGATAGTAGGGCCATCAACAACATTACCATCAAGTATAGGTTTCCCATACCTAGACTTAATGATATTCTGGATGAGCTAAGTGGGGCTCAAGTGTTCACTAAGATTGATCTGAGGCAGGGCTACCACCAAGTGAGGATAAGAGCAGGGGATGAATGGAAGACAGCTTTCAAGACTAAACATGGGCTCTATGAATGGTTGGTCATGCCTTTTGGGTTGTCTAATGCCCCTAGCACCTTCATGAGGTTGATGACAGAAGTCCTAAGGCCTTACTTAGGCAAGTGTGTAGTGGTTTACTTTGATGATATTCTTATTTACAGTTCAACTAAGGGAGAACATTTGCAACATCTGAAGTTGTTGTTTGAGGTCCTAAGAGACAACAAGTTGTATGGCAAGCTAGAGAAGTGCACCTTCATGCAGCCTGAGGTTTACTTCCTTGGGTTCATCATCTCTAAGAAAGGGGTAGCAGTTGATCCTGAGAAAGTGCAAGCAATCAAGGAATGGCCCATTCCCCAAACTGTTACTGATGTAAGAAGTTTCCATGGGTTGGCATCTTTCTATAGGAGGTTCATACAAGGGTTTAGTTCAATCATGGCCCCTATTACTGAGTGCATGAAGAAGGGAGAGTTCAAGTGGAATGAGAAGGCTGAAAGGTCCTTCAATCTGATCAAAGAGCTATTGTGCAAGTCTCCAATATTGGTTCTACCAGACTTTAACAAACTCTTTGAGGTAGAGTGTGATGCCAGTGGTCTTGGCATAGGAGCTGTGCTTACTCAAGAAAAGAAACCTGTGGCATACTTTAGTGAGAAGCTAAATGGGGCCAAGCTTAACTATTCCACCTATGACAAGGAATTCTATGCCATTGTGAGGGCATTGAATCATTGGGGACACTACTTGAAGCCTAAGCCTTTTGTGCTTCATTCTGATCATGAGGCTCTCAAATACATCAATGGACAACACAAACTCAACCCCAGGCATGCCAAATGGGTAGAGTTCTTGCAATCCTTCTCATTCTCCAGCAAGTACATAGAAGGTAAGAACAATGTTGTAGCTGATGCATTGTCTAGAAGGTCTGTAATGTTGACCTTCATGGAGCAAAGGGTGTTGGGGTTTGAATTTATGAAAGAGCTCTATCAAGAGGACCCAGACTTCAAGCATGAATGGGAGGTACACCAAGAAGGGCAAGTCAAGAAAGGGAGCAAGTACACAGCTCAAGAAGGATACTTATTCTATGGAAACAAACTGTGTGTGCCTAAGGGACCTTATAGGGGACTACTGGTCAAAGAGGTTCACTCCAATGGCCTTGCTGGTCACTTTGGGGTACAGAAGACCTATGACATCTTACAAGATCAGTTCTATTGGCCTAAGATGCTCAGTGATGTGCAAGATGCCCTCAAAAGATGCAGATCTTGTCAACTAGCCAAGGCACACTTTCAAGCAGGCCCTTACACACCACTTCCAGTACCCAACAAGCCATGGGAAGACCTCAGTATGGACTTTATTGTAGCCTTACCTAGAACTCAAAGGGGAAAAGATTCAATCATGGTGGTTGTAGATAGATTCAGCAAGATGGCACATTTCATTGCTTGTAAGAAGACTGAGGATGCATTGGGGGTAGCTGAACTATACTTTAGGGAGGTTGTCAAGTTACATGGGGTCCCTAGAAGCATTGTCTCAGATAGAGACACAAAGTTCATGAGCCATTTCTGGAGAACCTTGTGGAAGCTATTGAAGACTAGGTTATTGTTTAGTACTTCTCACCATCCCCAAAATGATGGGCAGACAGAAGTCACTAACAGAACACTAGGGAAGATCTTAAGGAGCATTGTTTCTAAGTCATTGAAAGATTGGGACCTCAAGCTAGCACAAGCTGAGTTTGCCTTCAACAGAGCTCCCTCCAGCAGCACAGGTAAAAGTCCTTTTGAAACAGTTTATGGCACTAATCCTCTCATGCCTACAGACATAGCACCAGTCAAAGGAAACAAGGCAAGCTATGATGCAAAGAAAAGAGTTGAGCAAATGATACAGATTCATGAGCAAGTCAAGAAGCAGATTGAAAGGTCCAATGAGTTGTACAAGGCCAGGTCCAAGGGGCCTAAGAAAGAAAGGGAATTCAAAGCAGGAGATCTTGTATGGTTGCATTTAAGAAAAGAGAGATTTCCAGACAAGAGGAGAAACAAGCTCATGCCAAGGGCTGATGGACCATTTGAGATATTAGAGAAGATAGGCACCAATGCTTACAAGGTGGATCTACCAGGAAGCTATGGTGTACATGGTACTTTCAATGTTGGAGACCTGAGTCCTTAACATGGTGAATCAGATGATGAAGGTGAGGAAGATTTGAGGGCAAATCCTTTTCAAGAAAAGGAGGTTGCAACGGGAGTATGTGACCAAGCCAAGACACGAGCCATGACACGAGCTCAAGACAAGACACCAACTCAAGACAAGACTCAACATCAAAACAACAACCTACATTCAGACAACACCATGACCAGCTATGACAATGTTCTATTCAGTCCAAGCCACAACCACTTCAAGCCTGCTAAGACAACACCACCAAAACCAGAACAAAGCCTAGCCATCCACTTCCCAAGACTAGGCCACAACAAAGCTCAGCCAACAGCCCAACAAACCCAACACAACAAAAACAGCCCCCAGCCAAAAACAGCCTATCACTGCCTTTCTAAACAAGGTCCATGGGGCCCCACACAATCAAACAAGCCTACCCAACCCTCAAACCTATGTCTTGGGAAGGTCCTCTACAACTTTCCCCAGGACTTCCCTCCCCAGAAACAAACACACAAAGAGTTAGCTTAGGGACAACTTCAGACTGTCCAGATTTCAGCCGTTTTGCAGTAGTTAACATGTCACTATCAAACTTTCCTTTTATGATCAAACAAACTCGAGGGCCTTTTAGAGGGACCTTTGGCATCCATCCCACTTCAGTTGAGCTCAAGAATCAAGCTCAGAAGTCCACCCCTCCACCAGTTTCAACCCCAACAAACCCATTAAGGCAGATTGTCCCATTAGAATTACTTTTCTGCTTTATCTACTTTATGTCAGTTTCCTGCAAGTTTGTAGCTGTTATTTTGTTTCATGTTGTAGGCCTTTGTGGCCCTAGATATCTCCTAACGTCTGAGTTGTATCCTTGTTGCCTATATAAGGCCTTTACCTAATGAAATGCAAACCAGATTTGAAGTAAAACATAAAACTGAAACCTTGTTTCTGTTGCATCTCTGGGCTGTGTGCTTGAGACAACTTCCTTTGCTTTGTGCTTGGAAGTGAGCTTGGGTCCTTAGCTGTGTGCTGGGATCAAAGTTCAACCCTCAATCATTGGCTTTGTGCTTTGATTAAGGTCCTATCTTAGTTCTTTGTCAATTAGTCCAAACAGAAACAGAGTATTTGCAAAGTGTCTGAACTTCAATCAAATTGTCATTGTTTAGTTGTCTTTCTGAATAGTTTCAGTGCAGTTTGTGACCTCAGTTTGGCCATCAGTCTGAGGGTGGTGGGAAGTACTGAACAATAGCCTTGTCTTCAAGAGTCTCCACAGGGTTTTCCAAAAGTAACTCATGAATTTAGTATCCCTGTCTGAGACTATTGACTTTGGAATCCCATGCAGCCTCACAATCTCCTTCAAGTAGAGCTCAGCAACACTTGCAGCATCCTCAGTCTTCTTGCAAGCTACAAAGTGAGCCATCTTGCTAAACTTGTCCACAACAACCATTACAGAATCCTTACCTCTTTGTGTTCTGGGTAGTGCAACAATAAAGTCCATGCTCACTTCCTCCCAGAGTTTACTTGGCACTGGTAGTGGAGTGTATGGTCCAGCCTGGAAAGAACTCTTGGCCTGCTGGCATGTTGAGCACCTCCTGAGGACAATCTGAACATCACCCATCATCCTTGGCCAATAGAACTGGTCCTGCAGGATATCAAGTGTTTTCTGAACCCCAAAGTGTCCCCCTAGGCCTCCTGAGTGCACCTCCTTGATGAGTAGATCCCTGTAAGAACCCCTTAGAATGCATAGCTTGTTTCCTTGGAACATGAACCCTTACTGCAGCATGTACTTGCTCCCCTGAGCCCTCCCCCTTTCAGTCTGTGTGATCCATTCTTCAGCAAAGTCAGGGTCCTCCTTATACAGCTCTTTCAGAAACTCAAACCCCAACACCCTCTGCTCCATGACTGCTATTAGAGAGTTTCTCCTTGATAGGGCATCTGCCACAACATTTTTCTTCCCTTCCTTATACTTATTAGATAATGTGAAAGATTGTAGAAACTCCACCCATTTGGCATGCCTGTGATTTAGCTTATGTTGGCCACTGATGTACTTCAATGCCTCATGATCTGAGTGTAGGACAAAGGGCTTTGGTTTCAAGTAGTGCCCCAAATGCATGAGTGCCCTGATGATAGCATAGAACTCCTTGTCATAGGTAGAGTACTTGAGCTTTGCCCCATTCAACTTTTCACTAAAATAGGCAACTGTCTTCTGACCCTGGATCAAGACTGCCTCAATGCCAACTCCACTAGCATCACATTCCACCACAAACAGGTGATCAAAATCAGGTAGCTTAAGGATTGGAGTCTCACACATCAACCTTTTAATCCTTTCAAAGGACTGTTGGGCCTCCTCAGTCCACTGGAACTCCCCCTTCTTCAAGCATTCAGTGATGGGTGCATCAACTGAGCTGAAGTTCTTGATGAACCTCTTGTAAAATGAAGCCAACCCATGGAACCCCCTCACCTCAGTGATGGTTTTAGGTGTAGGCCATGTTTGTATAGCTGCAACCTTCTCTTGGTCAACTGATATACCTCTCCCTGACACAATGTATCCTAGAAATGCAACCTCCTCAACCATGAAGGTACACTTCTCTAGCTTTCCATACAACTTCTGCTCCTTTAAGATCCCAAATATTGTTTCAAGATGCCTGAGATGCTCCCCCCTGCTGCTACTATACACTAGGATGTCATCAAAGTAAACCACAGCAAATCTGCTCAAGCAAGGCCTCAACACTTCTGTCATAAGCCTCATGAAGGTGCTTGGTGCATTGGATAGTCTAAAAGGCATCACTAGCCACTCATACATACCATGTTTTGTTTTAAAGGCAGTCTTCCATTTATCCCCCTCTCTAAGCCTCACCTGATGGTAACCCTGCCTTAGATCAATCTTGGAAAAGATCTGAGCTCCACTTAGCTCATCAAGCATGTCATCTAACCTTGGAATGTGGAACCTGTACTTGACTGTGATGTTGTTGATTGCTCTACTATCAGTGCACATCCTCCAGGTGCCATCCTTCTTAGGCACTAACAGAGCAGGTACAACACAAGGGCTTAGGGACTCCCTCACAAACCCCTTGCTCATAAGTTCCTCAATATGCTTCTGCAACTCCTTGGTGGCAGTTGGATCACTTCTGTAGGCTGGCCTGTTTGGTAGCACAGAACCTGGGACTAAATCAATGTGGTGCTCAATCCCTCTTAGGGGTGGTAGTCCATCTGGAAATTCCCTTGGAAAGACCTCCTTGTAACTTAAGATCAAAGGTTCCACATCTGCTAGCAATTTGGAGCCTTCCCCTTCTGCAACTTCCTTAGATAATAAGATGATCACAGGCTGTTCATGCTTCATTTCCTTAATCATGGCTGCCTCTGATAAGAACAGCACTCCATTGACCTCCTCTGGCATATTGGGACTCCCATAACTCCTCTGGTTGGGTGGTAGAGGTGTCAAGGTTACCTTCTTTCCCCCATGCCTGAAACTATAAGGGTTGTCCCTTCCCTGGTGAATTGTGTTCCTGTCAAACTCCCAAGGCCTCCCTAGTAGTAGATGGCAGGCATCCATTGGCACTACATCACATAATACTTCATCTTTGTATACCTTCCCAATAGAGAATGAGACTAAGCATTGCCTATCAACCCTCACCTCAGCCCCCTTGTTAAGCCATCTCAGTTTGTAGGGGTGTGGATGTTCTTGAGTAACCAGGCTTAGCTTGTTCACTAGGGTGATGGAAGCCACATTAGTACAACTCCCCCCCATCAATTATCAAATTACAGACCCTCTCCTGAATGGTGCATCTACTCTTGAATATCAAAGACCTCTGGTCATCCTCCAGTGGGGCATGTTGGGAGTGCATGACCCTCCATAGGACCAAGTTATGGCCTGTATCAGGGTGAGCCATGACCAAGTCCTGCATTGGCTCTTCCTCAGCTGTCATCTCCTCTAATACCATACTGTCATCAACCTCATACTCAACCAGTCCCTCCTTCTCCCACTCTTCTACCTCCATAAGTGTCATGTTCCTCTTAGAAGGACAGTCCTTTCTAAAGTGGCCATAACCCTGACACTGGAAACATCTGATCTTGTTCTCAGTTGAGGTGGGGTTAGGCTTAGAGTTCACAACTCCTTTTCCTTTGTCTATGGTTGATTGGGTGGTTGTCTTAGAGGCTTCCCCCATTCTAACACCACTGTAAGGTCTGTACACAGGCCTAGTAGCAGGCTTAGACACAGCTAGTTTGGTCTTTCCCATTTTCTCCACCCTTAAGGCTAGGTTGACAACATCATCATAGGACCACAAAGGCTGCATCCTGACTCTAGCAGCAATGCTCTTACTAGACCCTCTAAGAATCTGGCAATCCTTTGTTCAGGTTTCTCATTGACCTCACACTGGAGAGTCAACTGTTCAAAGTCCCTTAGGTATGCTTCTACAGACCTCTCTTCTTGTTTCAGTTTGGATAACTAAATGAACAGATCTTGGGTGTAATCTTTAGTGACAAATTTACTTAGAATTTTCTTTTTCAGTTTTGACCAAGATCTAAGGGGTTCTTTACCTTCCTTAATCCTTTGGTGTTTCAAATTATCAAACCATAAGGATGCATATCCTTTCAGTCTTAACACAACAACCTTAAATGATTTTACATCAGTGTAACCTTTATATTCAAACACCTTTTCAACATCCCTAATCCACTCTAGTAGGTCATCAGGATTCAAACTACCAGAGAATTCAGGAATTTCCACCTTGAGATGCTTGTTAGTGTGATCTGGAAGTTCCTCATAGGTTCTGTCGCTTTCTCTTGAGTCTGACCCTTGTTCCTCCTTCATGGGCTGTCCTCTTCCCATGCCCAAGTGGCCACGACCTCTGCCTCTGCCTCTAGGGGGTGGTCTTCCTCTCAGTGGGTGTTTGATGTTCTCCATGACAGTGTTCAAGGCAGCAAGCACTACATTGACAGTGCCTGCTAGCTGATCCACCTTGCCTTCAATACCTGCAAGCCTCTCTTCACTCATTGGGTTATTTTTTGTATTTTTGTTGTAGTTAGGGTAATAATGACCTCACAACCAAAACTCTGATGCCAGAATTGCCGTGATATTGAGGGGGCTTTGTATAAATTGACACAAGGAGAGTCTCAGACTCAATATAATGACAAAGATATGAATGCCACCCAAACCCCACAGCTTAACACATGGATTTAGACAACAAACTGAAATGACTGAACCCCCTTACCACAGTCTAGCACAGGTAAGCAACCTCAAGTCAAACAACAAGTAAAACAGCCCACAGTCTAAGCACATGGATGTTCTACTTGCCCCAGAGTTTGATCAACACCCACAGCCTAGAACAATATGTTATCTGGCCTGACTCTCAACTACAGCAAAGCACAAGTTGAAAAGATTTTGGAAATGAGAAGAATTCTCAGATTTTCATTCAAACATAACTGTCTTTTACAAAATAGCAAGGGTCCTTTATATAGGCCTCAATGCTTGATCTAATACAACCCTAGAATATCATCTAAGGGCCAAGATTAACTACTGAAATACAACAAAATACTGGCTACAAATACAGACTGACAATGTAAAAGGAAAAATAATAAAACAGACAAAATGTCGACATATGATAGTGACTTGCTTCAGGTTGTGTTGGTGCTTGGTGTTGGCTTGGAGCTTGTGGACGAAGCTCATTAATGCCTCCTTGAGCTTTCTCTGCTGGCTTTCTAATACTAGGTAAGACACTCAAAAGACTTTTGGAGATGGTCTTTCAATGCCTAACCAAAAGTGGAAAAAAAACTGCTTTATGCTTTTCTGCTTTTTACTGAATTTGATTTGGATTTTTAGGGTAGTTGTGTTGTGATTTGGGACTAGTTCCCTAGGAATTTTTTGGACCTAGGTGGGTAAGGTTTTAGCTGGGCTTGGTGGTAGCTGGTGGTTCACGGTGTGGTGGGAGTTGTGCCTCCCCCAAGTGGCTCCTATTGGCTGTTTTTGTGAGTTTTTGTTTTGGTGTTGGTGGGCTTGTCTTTGGCTGAGTTTGGTCATGTCATGGCTCGTGTCTTGGCTATGATGGACCTTCTTTGTGGCCTTGTCTGGACTAGCATTCCCTTGCCTGAAGTTCCCCTCCTGGCTACCCATCCCCTGCCCCTTGACTGAACTCTGGATACCCATTTAGAACCCCCCTTGGCTAACAATGCTCATCATCTGACCCCCATTGGCTTGTCCCTTGTCTCCATTGCTGATTGATGTTCTGCCCTGTCCCTCAGCTCCTGCTGCAGCTATAGTCCAGGATCAAAGCAAGCAATGTATCAACAGCTCAATCAGCCTCATGACAAGCTATGATAATGTTCTTTACAGTCCAAGCAACAACCAAAACAAGAACCTGTCACCACAACAATGCCTAGCTACCTACTGTCCTGAGAACAACACCAACAACACACCCCCACCCCAATAAGAACAATACCAAGCCATTGAACAATGCCAAGCCAGTCACTACCCTAGTCTCAGCCAAAACAACACACACCCAACAACAAGAAATAGCCAACAGAGCAAGAACAACAACCAGACACACCCAACCAGTCACAGTTTCCTTGCACAAGGTGCTTGGGGACTTTCCACAGCAAACTAAACCTAACCATGGGTAAGGCTTGATCCTAGGGGGAGTCTACTACATTTTTCTCTAGGGACTCTTCTCCAGATAATGCACGAATCACAAGAAAACACAAGGATCAAGCTCAGCCAGCCAGTTTAACCTTTTGTGCAGTAGTTCAGCTGTCACTGTCAAACTTTCCTCTTTGGTTCATGTAAGCTCAAGGGACCTGCAGTAAAGTTCTTTGGGATCTATCCTACTTCATTTTGGACCAAAACACCAAGCCTAAAGTCCACTATGTACTACATTAAAGCAGCAGCAAAACACCAAGGCAGGCTGTCATTTTCAGAACTACTTTTCTGTTGTTTTTACTTTATTTCAGTTTGTAACAGTTTGTAGTTGTTGTTTTGTTTTCTTTTGAGGACCAATGTTAGCCTTAGATGTGTTTGGACGATCAATATGTAACCCTATTGCCTATATAAGGCTTGTTTCTAATGAATTAAAAGCAGATTGAATTAAACACAAAACTGAAACCTTGTTTCTGTTCAAACATCTCTTGGATGTGTGCTTGAGAAAACTTCCTTTGCTGTGTGCTTGGAAGTGAGTCTGAGTCCTTAGCTGTGTGCTGGGATTGAGCCTTAACCCTCAACCATTGGCTTTGTACTTTGGTTAAGGTACTATCAGTTTTCTTTTAGCATTCAGACAAGTAGAACAGAACAATTGTGTGTGTCTTAAACCATAGCATATCTTGTTTCATTTATGCTTGTTTCTTAATAATTTCAGTGCAAATTGGTTATCAGAGCTTTGGTTTGTGAGTTCATTTACCTAAGTACATTCAAAAACACAAAATTAACCATGAGTGAAGAGAGAATTGCAGAACTTGAAACAACAGTTCAGGCTCTCACCAGAACTGTGATGGAAGTCACAAGATCTGTGAATGAACTCCTTGATGGTCATCTTAACAATGACATGGGGGGAGGTAGAGCTCGAGGAAGAGGAGCACTGTAACAACCCGAAAAATGCCAATTTTTCTAGTAAAAATATTTACTAACACTTTTCAGTAGAACTTAAGTTTTTAAAATAGGAATTTTTGTTCCGAGTCTTATTTTGAAATTCCGCGTTCGTATTTGGAATTTTTGAGGGATTCCATGAAAAGACCGTTTTTAGTCATCTTTGACTTTTCTTGACAAAAGTCGTCTTTGACTTTTCCTTGACTTTTTAAAGTCGTCATTGACTTTTTCTTGACTTTTAAGTCGTCCTAAACTTTTCTTGACTTTTAAGTCATCTTCGACTTTTCTCGACTTTTCAGTCAACTTTTACTTCCGTTGACTTTTCCCGACTCGTCTCATAATTTTGAAGACCGAAATTTTATTTAAAAAAATTATATTTTTGATTTATTTTTATTAAGATTTATTAGGATTTATCATAATTTAATATAATTATTTTGAATTTATTCGGAATTTAAAGAATAACTTTTACGGTTTTTAATCGAACGTCATTTCACTATTCCCGACGCATCGTAATGCGCTCAGCAAAATCGAAACTCGACTTTGGCATGAGTCGCACGCGCGTGTCATCGTTTTCCCACTCAGCATGAGAATAGTTAATTTTTTGGAAAAATTAAACTATAAGACTATCTTAGATATTTTCACTTTATCGATCAGTTAACGAAAATTACGCAAATCGAGCAAAAACAGACCCGATGCTCACCATACCACACGGCGCAAAAGTCCTCTAATAGCCTTGATATTTTCATTACTTTTGATACAATAATCATAATATCTAGATATTTGTTATAATTAACTTTATCGTTAATTATATTTAATCGTTTACCGTAAAACGCGAGTCAATTACGTAACAACAATTTCAAAACTCGACAGCCCTTATTGGCCTATATGTACACGGCTCCAACCACCCTTCCTTACTCACAAACAACTTTTCATTTTACAACAAATCAAAATAAGATCAAAACATCACTTTATTTGATCGTTCTTCGTGTTCTTC